>JAVXUM010158897.1:0-24919 GCA_035590655.1 Pouteria glomerata
GATTCGAGTGATTCTTTTTGCGTTGGAAAGAGGACTTCCATACCTACAACTTTCGTGTTTTGGCCGAAGCCTAATTCCTTCATCTTCGAGGTCAAAACTGCTTCGGAAGTCGGAGGCAAAAGGCAGTCCCGGAAGGCAACACACTACCCAGCCGCGAGCGCACGTCGGGGAGCCACCCCGGGCGCACGCCTGGGCCGGGCGCATGCCTGAGCCACCCCTCGGGCGCCCGCCGAGACCCAGTTTCTTCCTTCTCCTCCAGGATTGCCCCGGGCGCACGCCTGTGCTTTGGGCCGTGCGCCCCCCGAGCCCCACTTTGCCTGAGCTTCACTTTTTGACCTCCAAACCTCTCAACCTTGTTCTCCAATGCTCTTATCACTCAACCAACACATAAATTTATTTAAATTCAACTCCGAAAGGTAAACAAACTCTTATTTCATTAAGAGAATTCCAATTACACCGAAGGTGAGGGGTATTACACACTTCTCGGGTCCTCGGATTCAGGGTGTGACATAATCAAACTTCTTATGTTCATGCTTCTCAATAGAATAGTATTGCTAAACGTAAACACAATCATTTATTGGATGTTGCTCGTACTTCTTGTTCTAATATGAATATTCTAAAGCCATAGTGAGGGGATACTATCCTAACTGCCTACTACCTTATCAATCGTGTTCCTTCATCTAAACTTGGTAATAATTCCTTATTTTCTCTTTTGTATCATTCTGTTCTTCATTTTTCTCCTGATTTCATACTTTCGATCGTGTTTCATTTGTTCATAATCTGGATCCAGGTTTAAACAAACTTTCTCTTTATGCTTATTATTGTGTTTTTCTCAATTGCTTTCGCACACAAAAGGGTTATCACTGTTATCATTCTCCTTCTCTTAAGTATTTTGTCAATACTAATGTTTCTTTCTTTTGAATCTACCTCTTATTTTTCAGATAAAGGTGAACTTTCTTCTCGTGAGGGGAAATCTTCTCTTCCCTCTCGAGAGAGGGAGTTATAACACACTACACAGGTTCATTTTATAGATTATCTAGAATGTCTTGTTCCTATTTCTATTGTGCCAACACCCTTAAAGGTATATCAGCAGCATATTCGTCGTACGCCAGTTACTTTTATTCCTATGAATTCTGAACCCCTTGAGCCTTCTGTTACAATTCCTGAGCCTCTTGAAAAATCTACTGCAAGTATGAGCTTTCTTTCTCAAGTTCAGGTGAAACAAAGTCTCTTAAAATTGATGATCTTCCCATTGCTCTAAGGAAAGGTAAACATGTGTGTACTCAACATCCTATAGCTAAATTTGTTTCATATTATTGTGTTTTACCTCATCTTTAGTCTATAGTTTGTGCTTTGTTCTCTGTCTCTACTCCTACTCTTATAGCATTATTATCTATCGATTGGAAGAAGGCGATAGATGAGGAGATACAAGCAGCACAACATAATTATGTATGAAAACTCACTTCTCTTCCACCTAGAAAGAAGACAGTACGGTGTCGCTGGGTGTATGTAGTCAAATATATGCCAGATGGATCGATTGAAAAACTTAAAGCTTGATTGATAGCTAAAGGATATAACCAGACCTATGGCGTTGATTATCTAGAGACCTTCTTATGGGTGGCTCGTCTTAATTCAATTTGTATTTTATTGGCAGTTGTAGTAAGTCATGACCTCTATTCTAATTAGATGTTAAAAATGTCTTCTTACATGGTGAACTTCAGGAAGAGGTATACATGAATCAGTCCCTTGGGTGTATTGCTACAGATAGTGAATATCTAGTTTGTCATTTACACAAAGCTCTGTATGGACTTAAGTAATTTCCACGGGTATGGTTTGATAGGTTTAGCGTTGCACTTCTTAATTATGGTTTTAGACGATCCACATCTAATCATTCCGTATTTGTGTATTAGACATCCTCCGATATTATTATTTTGGTTGTTTATGTGGATGATATCATCATTTCAAGAGATGACACTAAGGGAATTTCTACACTGAAGAGTTATTTGGGAAAGCAGTTCAAGACAGAATCTTAGGGTATTGCGCTATTTCCTAGGGAATGAGATTGCTCGTTCTTCATAGTGTATATCTTTATCTCAAAGGAAATATACATTGGATTTACTTTTTGAGACTGGTCTATGCTCATTTGGATTTTTTTGCTCATTTAGATTCTGATAGTGGTAAACCTTTCTCTGACGTTGGGAGATATCGCCAGCTTATGGGTAAACTAATTTTTCTTATTGTGGCACCACCTAACATCACATATGCGGTTGGTGTAGTCAATTAGTTCATACATGCTCCTTGTCAACCCCACGTTGATGCTGTGTCGTATTTTGAGGTATTTGAAAATTTTACTTGGTCATGGTTTTCTTTATCGACCTTCTATAACGATAGATGTGATTGGATACAATAATGCAAATTAGACTGGTAGTCATTCAGATCGAAAGTCTACCTCTGGGTATTGCACCTTTGTTGGTGGTAATCTCGTAACTTAGTGTAGTGAGAAACAAACTTGTTCGAAAAATATATGTAAATATATGTATTTCTAAAATCGGAGATTGCATATTCACTAAAATCTTCTTGATTGAGGGATTTGATTAGGATAATTATTTTTTTTTTTCTGTTTAGGGGATCTTGTGTATATATAGGCAGTGTTGTAATCTCTTTTGATATATGAAAACTAATTCTTTTTCTCCTGTTAATAACATGGTATCGAAGCTTTAGGCTCTCTGGGAATTTTTCCGTTTAGCCTTCATTGCCAAGAATTATTCAGTATTGCTTAGCCTTCATTGCTAGAAAATTCTTCAGGTTTGTATAGCCTTAATTGTTGATCAACCTTCTTCAAATCAAGGTCTTTATCTTCTGTAGTTGATGTTCATCATGAACCCTAGTGTCGCCGTCGACATTCACTGAAAACCCAAGTGTCGTTCGTGCAATAGTCAGTCGTGATTGTCTCATCTGTACAATCATCGATCGCGAATGTCTGTGAATCGTGTTCATTGATTGATTAGCGATCTTTGTTAGTCAGTTAGTCAGCATAGATCAATTTTGCTAATAGTCGATTCTCATCCTGAAACCCTAACAGCACTGAAATAGGTGATGCCATCTTCAGTTGTTACCCCCAATCGACGATTGAAGCATCATCGTCAATTGTTATTACCAATTGACGATTGCTTAATCACTGAGCCCAGTCAATTAATGCAGGAAGTCCATCTTTAGTCATCAACAAACCTCGCTCGATAGTCTTCGTTAACCTATCTACAGTGGCTAGTACTTTTCATCATTCGACTAAATTAAAGCATAGACCTATATTTATCTGTGATTGTCTATGATCGTTTGTTCATTACTGTTCATTATTCAACATCACTATGTCTGTGATGACTGAGATCTCTTCTCCTAATACCATAGCCCAACGTGAAGAAGTGATAGCCAATTAGTCCGTTGGGGAGTTACAACATATATAGGTCACATACACGGGAAAAATTATTTGAAATAGTGTCAACTGGTTTGAACTTTCTTAAGGGAAAAGGAAAAATCAGTCATATTTTGGGAACGTGGCATGCAAAAAAGGATCCAAATTTTGGAAAATGGGATGAATAAGATTCCAGATCATGGCATGGTTATGTAATTTAATGTTAGAAGAAATTAGGGATACCTACATGTTCCTACTGGTTGCAAAAGATATTAAGGATTCAATTAAACAGACTTAATCCAAAGTTTGGGATGCTGCCCAAGTATATGACCTAAAAATCAAGATAACCTCCAACAAGTAAGGAAATAAAACTATTACAGAGTATGCAAATTACCTTAATATGCTAGGACATATCTAAACATGTAAACATGCACCCACTAGGGTTGATACAGACTTAGAATTCAAATGCTTATCAATTCAAAACATTCACCTAAGTAAGCGAGACTACAGAAACTGGGAATCATTCAAAATTGGCTAAGCTGATGATCTCTAAGTCGTGACTTCCGTTAGACATATCTCACATGCATCCCTCAATTGCCATCTATGATGGAATATAAATTGTCATCACATTCAACATACCTATGACATTTCTTATTATATAAACTTCATTACTCACATCATATTAGTCTTCTAGGCTATATACTTGATCATCACCACCAGGAACTGATCTCTTGATCTGAGCTAGTTCATTTTCCAAATGATAAAATACTCAATCATATCTGTAGGAGACACAAACCTACTTGTGAGCAAAGATGACCTGATTCTTGTCACAGGGTAAGTAAGCAGCTTGAGTAGATAGCTTGAGTGAAAGTGAAACTTCCACACATAAAACAAGTAGTTTGACCAAAGGTTTAAAGCTACATTGATTTGATCCCTTAACAGGGTATCTGACTGAAACCTGAATACATAATCACGTTCAATCACATGCATGGTTATCATCTATAAAGCAACCATAATTCTTGATCAGGGCCAAATTGCAACTGAAAGAAAATGGTAGGATAATATAATATTATTGAATAAAATAATATAATATAAGCTATAGTTATAATTGGGCACAATGTTCCATAATATAAATACAACCCAATCAAAGTATAGTAATCAGTAATACAACTTGCCATTTTAATTGGGAGCATATAAAGATAACATAACTGTAACTAAAATCAAAGGATGAAATTAAAGGACTATCTAGATCCCTCAGTCAAGCGTCTTGCAGGTAAGCTCATCTCTAAACTTGCAACCATAATTGTAAAGGGTGAGCACTAGTCTACGTGTGCTCACCAAACATAAAAGCATACACATACACGTTATATATCCTAGTATGATACGCAATGATGAAGAAGCTCCATCATTACCTAGTTATCAATGACTCGTTACAAGAGCCAAAGTAAGGGAGTTCCAAATCTTAGTCATGGAAGCGTTCGATCAAGGAGACAACAAGAGCATGATGTGTGATTTTAAAGAGTCCTAGTACTTTGTTCTTTGTCAAGTAGAAGTAGGAAATTTGTGAAGTGGAGATAATTCGGATATATAGCGGCCACCTACCTGAGAAGGACTTTGGGCACACAATTGGAAGCATCTTGGGCGCACAACAATCATGGGCGCATGCATTCTTGGGCACCTGATTGTGTTGGTCCTTAGGCGCCCACCGAGGCTGCTTTATACTTGCTTTTACTCAGGACTTTTGTCGAACACTTGGCTACAAAGGGCTTCGGTGCACGTGAGCTTCCTTATTGGTTACCCGCGATGTTTTATTCAACAGATTTCTGATGTAATTTAAAAGAACAAAATTACTATTATATCTTTAAGTTCTGTAAGTCTAAAAATAGGCGTTAGTTTAACATCATAGGTACTTTTGAAACTCTAGGAATTTTGTTCGTGATTATTTTGATTTTCTTCTATTGTTTCTTTGAAAGAAGATGAACTTAGACAATCTAGCCACTTCTTAATTTTATCTTTGATACTTAAGTTGCCTTAGAACGTGTTTCTATTGTGATTTGGTTTCTTGGCTTCCTTCTTCAATTTTAGTTAGTGCCTCTTCACAGGTTGGGATTGTGTTAATTAGAGGAAGAAGACGACCTCGTTGATGTATGGTTAAGATCCTTTATCATTTTGGCATCAGAGCTAATTCGTCATACAATGTAGTATCCTAATCTGTTCTTCATATTTCATAGTGCCTAATTTCTTATTTTCTCTTCAAGGCATTCGACCAAGAAGTAATCTATTAGGGTTTATGTAAACATTCTTTAGCCTAATTCCTTGAAGTGTCGATTCTATTGGCAAACCTTTGGTCACTGATTATTGCATTGTAACTGTTTGTTGAACTGATTGTTACATTGGGTGCATTGAACCGAACTTTGGGAGAAATAGTTAGTTAAACTTTCTAGATCTCATCTTAGGATTTTAAAAGCCTCTCACACAAAATTTGGGAGTAAAATTCTGCCATTTGACTATAAAACCAAAATTGGGGTTAGAAATTGGCAAAATTCAGTTCACCCACCAAAACTACCTAGAAAATTCTGGGATTATTCCACAAAATAGTCCTTATATAAGTGGGTTTGGTCCTAAAATTTCAGGCCAAGATTTATTCATTTGATAGGCGAACTAAGGGGGGATACCTAGACTAGATAACCTTTGTTTGAACATGTGATACCCTAAACTTTTGAATGAATATATGTGATGAATTTTACATGATTTGGGGATAGTTTGCATTCTAAGTTAGGGGATGATGCTAGTGTTCAATTTCGTTTAAAGAAGATGAAATTAAGCACCTATTTAGAGCCTAAAATAAATTAAGTTAGCATTGGTTTAAGGTTTAGTAATTTAAAACCCCTAATTGTTCAAATTAGCTTAAGTGGTTGGAGGATTAGTTTTGAGTGCTAAAAAGTGCTAGGAATTTAGCTTAAGTACATAGAGAATTATTTGATTAGAATTCAAAGGTAGAAGAAGACAAAAATTCAAGAGCATGGCCGGCCATGTAGGAAGAAGAAATATTAAATGGCCATGTAGAGGAAAGAAAAGCCTAAATTGGTTGTGTAGAAGAAATTGTATCAATTTGGACCTAGTAAAAGTTTTTAATTTTGACTATATATATATATAGATACATAAGTATATTGGTGACATGGAAGCAAGTGTTGACCGACCAAAGGGGAGGAATTAGAGCTAAAGTCGGTTGGAGAAAAAGAATGGCCGAATGGTGTTCCCTTGTTCATTGCTTTGTTTGTCTTCTAGTATATTAGGTGTCTAAAGTAATTTAATTAAGTGGGCCCCATATATTTAATGGAGAGAACAAAAAGGGGGACTTGTCATGGTTAGGTTAGGTTGTTGAATGTTGTATGCTAGAAACCTAAGTCTTGAGGCCTTTGTATTATTAATATAAACCACACACTTGAGGGCTTCGTTGGTTGTGGAACTGACTGTCCGGACGGTGGGTTGGAAGGTCCAGATGGTTAAGATGTATTTTTGGAACCTTGCTCTCGGCTGTCCGGACGGTGACAGGAGCCGTCCGGACGGTCAAACTAGGTTTTTGGACCGTTTGCTCTTGGGGGTCCGGACGGTACCTTGAAGTTGCTTCAAGTTTCACTTGACTTTTTCCTTGGTATGCGTTGCTTCATCACTTTATTTCATTTCTTCTTTTTCTCCGCCTTCTCCATCACTTAGTAGAGAACATCATTGCTATCACGATAGTTACTAAACTTGAACAATGCCATGTTTATTTGAGTTCTTCACGAAAAAAATATACTGTTATCTTGCTGTTGTATTGTGAACTCATGTGGTTGTTGTCATATGATATATTCTGTAATCTAACAAACATAATAGAAAAGAAATAAAATGAAATGACTGATTGTTTGGCCGGGTTTATGGGATACGGAAAAGAAGAAAGGTCGTGAGATACCCTCGGGTTAAGAGTCCCAGAACCTGTGCAGGATTTGGTTTTCATGTCGGTGGGTTAGTAGCCTACAACATGATTAGTGTATACTGGTGTATCGTCACCTTGGGCTGAGAACCTAAAGCACGATTAGTATGTACCAATATTCCTTGTGGCGTATCGTCACCCTGGGCTAAGATCCTAAAGCACGATTAGATGTGTCCCCCAAATCCTCAATGATCGTATGAAAGAACGGTAACATGGAATGTGTAAGAATGAATAAGAATATGTGATACGTAATGATTTTACTATGCTTCATGATGAAGACACGCCATCATTATTTATTTATCAAGGACCTATTACGAGAGCCAAGGCAAGGGAGCTCCAAAGCTTAATCATGGAAGCATTTGACCAAGGTGACAACAAAGACATGACATGTGATTTTGAGGAGTCGAAATGCATGATTCTTTGCCACGTGGATGTGAGGAATCTACCAAGTAAAGAATGGTTATTCGCCAAGTGGATGTGGGGAATTTGCCAAGAAGAGAAGGACATTGGCCGCCCGCCTGAGAGAAGCTCGGTTGCATGACATTGTGGGCGCACGAACTGTATTCCACCTTGGGCGCCCGCCGAGACTAGAATATACATGAAGTCATCTCGGGCGAACGACTTGAAGACACCTTGGGCGCATGAGCCTCGGGCGCCCGCCAAGACCAGAAATTGGCCTGTTCTCTCAGGACTTTTGTTGAACACTTGGATTGCAGAAGGCTTGGGCGCACCTCAGCTTCCTTGTTGGGCGCCCGCGGTGGTTCATCTGATTTATTCCTTGTGTAATTTAAAAGAACAAATTTACCTTTTTGCTCTTACCTTCGTAAGTCTATAAATAGGCATTCGTCAGACTTTGTACTGACGTTTTGAAACTCTAGAATTCCTTTTTATGAGGATTTTAATTTTCTTCCATTGTTTCTTTTAAAGAACGTGGACTTAGACAATCTAGCCGCTTGTCTATTTTATCTTTGATAATCAGGTTACCTTAGAACAGGTTTTTATTATGATTTGATTCCTTGGCTTTCGTCTTTTTGTTTTCGATTGATGCCTTTCCGCATGTTGGGGTTGTGTTGATTTGGGGAAGAAGTCTACCTAGTTGATGTAGAGTTAAAGATCCTTCATCACTTCATAATTGTTGTTACGCGCTTTAGTTATCTTTCATGTTGTTGCTCCTTAGCATTTCTATATCTATATGTTATTAGGAAGTTTCGTGGGCAAGCGTGGATTAGTGCTCACGTCCCTACAGATGTCATTGTAGGACCCACCCAGGAGGACAAGCTGAGGCCTAAGGATAGGAGATATACAGGACATCACTCTAGTCTCAATTAGCTGTGAAATATTGTTAATGACATTTTTGGGAAGGAGAAAGTTGTAATGAAATGTTGATTTGTTTTGATTTTGGAAATGTAATAACCTTAAGGCCCACTGATGTAAACTTAATGTACTTATGAAAAGAGATTATACCATTATAAAGCCGATTGTGTAGCCATGCATTACTCTCCCTTATTGTGTTTAGCAGGTTCACAGTATTGTAGTTTGTGAGTCCCATTGCATGACCATTGTGTATGCTCTGATATTGTGACCAGGTTATTCATGATATGCATGTTTATCACTCACTCCTCGGGTCCTCAGATTCGGGGCGTAATAGAATAGTATCAGAGCGTAGGTCAGAATACCTAGGGACATAGGACGCCTTGCATCTCAAATTGCATGATTACATGTCATCTATGTTAAGTGTTGGTGTGTATATGAATATTCTTCGGTCTTAATGATATTTCGTATTTATTTATGTGTCTTTATGGTGTTTAGATACGATGCCACCACGACGTGATAGGAGAATGGGGGGTCGAGGCCAGGGCCAAAAAAGAGGTAGATGCCAAGGTGTGGGAACGAGGGATGCCCCAGTTCAAGGATTAGAAATGAGTGCCTCCGTCCAACAAGAACAGGGGTTTTATTATAGTGCGGCGACTGAAACCCCACAACTACCACGGGATGAAGATGTTCCAGTTGGAGCGCCTCAAATGCCTTAACCTGCTGCTGTTGATGCCAGAGCTTTATTACAGCAAATGGTCACTGCTATGGCCACTTTGGCTGGAGGAATCCGAGTAAGCCTCCAACCATAGGGGCAAACTGGTACTACCACTTTGGAGAAGTTTAGAAGAATGAAGCCTCCTACTTATGATGGAGTGGCAGACACGGAAGTCGCTGAACAATTCTTGGAGGAATGTGAAAAGATTTTAGTAGTCATAGAGATTATCAAGCCTGCCACTCGTGTAACATTAACCACTTTTTAGCTGGTGGGACGAGCATCAGCTTGGTGGAATAGTGTGAAAGAGGTAAGGGGGTAGAAGGCCTCACATGGGAGCACTTCAAGGAGAAGTTTAGGGACCACTTTTTTCCTTAATCACTTCGAGATGCTAAGACGGAAGAATTTGTTAGTCTTATTTAAGGAAACATGACGGTACTGGAGTATGAATGAAAATTCTCTGACTTGTCTAAATATGCCTCGAAACTGATTCCTACCACTCGATTGAAGTATAGAAGATTTGAACGGGGCCTGAAGCCGACTTTGCGGGATAAAATGGTATTACTCGGTTTGGATGATTACGAGATGCTTATTAACCGAGCCATGACTGTAGAAAGGGACCTCAATGAAACGAGAACCCTCATGGAGGGCCACCGTGTGAAGAACATGGGGAGTTAGTAGGAGGGGGGAAACAAGTAGAAAGAAGTTGAAAGGGAGCACATCTGCAAGTTAAGGACAACACTCACATTTAGGAGGTACAGCTCCCAGACAGACTCGGAGACCAGAAATGACATCCCTAGGACAGCCCCTATGCTACCACTGTAAGTAGCCGGGGCATCTAAGATCAAACTACCCCCTTATTAGTAAGACAAGGTGAGCTGACTGGGCCCACGAGGAGTGGTTCAGAGTGGAAACCCGGATCTATTATAGATGTGGACAGGTAGGCCACATTCAACGATGTTGTCCACAACCGTTAGTGGGCCCTAGAGGAAGGATGGGGTCGGGGAGCCTCCACATCTCAGTCAGTGTAGCAGCAGCCACGGCTAAGAGGTCCCTCACCTAGACCAGCACAGAGTGGAACAGTACAATTACCGAGGGGAGCTTTTCAAGGATAAAGAATGGGTAGGTCCCAAAGTTTTCAAGCACCGGGAAGAGTCTTTGCTGTAGCCCAACAAGAAACCCCGGCAAAATTGTTGGTCACTCGAGGTACTTTTTGGGTTTATTCCTCTTATGCCGCTGTGTTGTTAGATACCAGAGCTTTGCATTCTTTTATTTTTAATCGATTTGTAGCTACATTGGGGTTAGAAACTAGCTCCATGGGTTTATTATTACATGTAGAAACTCCCGTAGTAGGGTTTTCCTCTTTACCTACCATGTGTAAGGGATGTGAAATACAAGTAGAGGATGTCTATGATGGATGGGAATTAGTCTTCAGTTTTGATTTGATTGTGTTGGAAATAAAGGGTTTTGATGTGATTCTTGGAATAGATTGGCTTGTGTCTTACCAAGCCATGATTGACGGTTATACCCGTAAAATAACTCTATCTAATCCCGAAGGAATGGTAATTCACTTTTTTGCGGAATAATGCAGAGTGCCAAACTTGTTTTTTCAGGAAAGTCGTGGAAGGCTTGACTATATGACGTTGGAAGGCGAAGATGAAAAGAACTGAATAGAACTACCCCGGATGGTGAATGAGTTTCCCGATGTGTTCCCGGATGATCTAGCAGGATTGCCACCAGAACGAGAAATAGAGTTTTGTATTGATTTGATTTTAGGCGCGGAACCTATTTCTATTCTTCCTTACCAGTTGGCACCAACTAAACTTGAAGAACTGAGAAAACAGCTAGAAGAACTGTTGGGTAAGGGATTTGTTAGGCTGAGTACCTCACTTTAGGGTGCATCGGCATTATTTGCTGCTAAAAAAGACGGAACGCTTCGCATGTGCATTGACTATCGGAAATTGAATCGTGTGACAATCAAGAACAAGTACCTGTTACCAAGAATCGATGATCTCTTTGATCAATCGAAAGGGTCTATGTTGTTTTCCAAAATTGATCTTCGGTTTAGTCATCACCAGTTAAGAATTCGGGAAGCAGATATTCTCAAAACGGCATTTAGAACTCAGTATGGCCATTACGAGTTCTTGGTGATGCCATTTGGGTTGACAAATGCACCGGCAGTCTTTATGGACTTAATGAATCGAGTCTTTCAGAAATTTTTAGATAAGTTTGTAGTAGTATTTATCGATGATGTGTTAGTATATTCAAAGTCTGAAGAGGAACACAAGCAACAGTTGTGATTAGTGCTTCAACGGCTAAGGGACCATCAATTATATGCTAAGCTGTGCAAATGTGACTTCTGGCTAAAAGAAGTCAAGTTTTTAGGGCATGTGGTATCCCAGGAAGGAGTGGCAGTAGGTCCGTCCAAGATTGAAGCTATTATAAAATGGCCTCAGCCAATGACTGTATTTGAGATATGAAGTTTCCTTGGGTTGGCTGGGTATTACTGAAGATTTGTTTTAAACTTTTCAAGGCTAGCAGCTCCATTGACTAGATTAACAAGAAAAAAAGGGATAATATTTGAGTAGAGTAACGCCGTGAAAGAGCCTTCCAAAAAATAAAGAGAAGATTAACAACCGCCCCAGTACTTATCATCCCAGAGAAAGAAACAGGGTATTCAGTATATTATGATGCCTCGAGTGAAGGACAGGGATGTGTCCTGATGCAAAATGGGAAAGTGGTGGCCTATGGCTCCAGATAGTTGAAGACACATAAGAAGAACTACCCCATACACGACTTGGAGCTAGTAGCTGTGATTTTTGCCCTGAAGACCTGGAGACACTATTTATATGGTGAAAGGTTTGAAGTCTTCTCTGACCATAAAAGTTTAAAGTATATCTTCACTCAAAAAGACTTGAACCTGAGGTAGTGCCGGTGGATGGAGTACATGGAGGACTATGATTTTGACTTGCACTATCATCCAGGCAAGGCCAATGTAGTGGCAGATGCCTTGAGTCCCAGAACAAGAAGTGTTGTCGCAACGATGGCTCTGAAGGAATGGGAGATGATGGGGGTACTAAATGAGTTTGCCTTGGATTGTGAAGAAGAAACAGAAAGGGGAATATTGTATACTGCCATGACCTACCCAACTTTGATCCATAAAGTGACAGAAACTCAAAACGATGATAAAGAAACGAATGAAATTCATGAGAAGACTTAGTGGACTTGCCGGCCTGAACACTGGATGAATGAGTGATTAAACACCAAGGAAGACTCTTTGTGCCCTCAACCATTAGGAATAAAGTTCTGAAAGAATTTCATCATTCACGATTAGCCGTACATCCTAGGGGTACAAAGATATATCATGATATGAAAAGGTAGTTTTACTGGGCTGGAATGAAAAAGGATGTGGCAGAATTTATAACAAACTGCTTAACTTTCCAACAGGTGAAGGCCGAACATCAGAGGCCAGCGGGGTTGTTACGACATTTGCCTGTATCTGAATGGAAATGGGAGCACGTAACAATGGACTTTGTGTCCGGACTGCCAAGAACGAGAAGGGGTTGTGATGCTATATGAGTGATTGTAGACCAACTGACGAAGTCAGCTCACTTCTTGGCAATAAAGATGACAGACTCCATGGATTCCTTGGCTCGGGTGTACATTCAGGAGAGGGGCGCCTTGACTTGTGTGGGGCACCCGAGACACTGTTCATGACTTATGTGGGGCGCCCGTGAAGGGAAGGGGACCCGTGGTAGCCCTCCTCCACCTGTTGGACGAAATGTCTTAAAGAGCCTGACTTTCCAACTCTTAGGGGGCACCCACTCGAGTTTGGGTGGGTTGTCCGTGACACTGTTCAAATGTCTTAGGGGTGCCCGTGACTTCAAGAAGGGCTTTGTACTTGTACAGAAGTTAACCAATCTGACAAAGCCTGGCTTGAACAGTGAAAAGTATGGTCCTTGGTCCTTTGGACGTGTAAGAGGCATGGGAAGGCCTGATTTTCTGATGAACCATGAAAGAAATATGTTAATATGTATATATGAGTGAGAGATAGAAAGAGAAAGAGAAATTGGATGTTGGATGAGAGGAATCATCAGCTAAGAGAAGAAGAAAGAAGGAAAATGAAGAAGGAGATATTTGAAAGAAGAGAAAGAAACTTAGAAGACCCTTGATCGTGGTGAGTTTTCTATTCTGATTTAGCCCCTTAGTTATTTTCAAGATTATCGCCTAAAATGTAATCTAGGGTTTCTTTTCTTCCCATGGTGTTATGGGTGATTTGGATTAAAGAAGGAGTTAAAAATGGGAGAGTTAGAGCCATCAAAGAGTTGAACCCAAGAGCTCAAAGTTCCTCATCTTCTTGCTTCATCTTTGCTCAAGTTAAGGTAGGGATCTTTCAACTTTTTTTAGTACATATTTAATGTATAGGATTTGTGACTATGATTTTGTAAAGATTAACTAGAAAAACGATAATGTAGAGGGTAGATTATGGAAGAAAACAAGGTTATATATGTTAGTCAGGAGATTGAAACCTAGATTGGACATAGAAAGAGTGTGATGATATGAGTTGGTTTCTATTGGGTTCTGAAATATTTTGGCACTAGAATACATCTAGAAAACCTTGGTTTGACTATATATGGAATTGGGTAACATTTGGAAACCTAAAACTTGCGAATTTTGGGTAAAAAACTAGGAGTTAGCTATGCTGGGAAGCAGAGAGGCGCTCCTGAAAAATGTGAGGTGCCCATGACACTGTTCATCACCCTGTGGGGCACCCGAGACTAGAGTGGGGCACCCCTGGAACATCAGAAAACCTGAATTTGAGTTGGGTTGATTAAATTGCCCAATAGTTAGGTCATACCTCAATTCTACCTTGTTTATTCACTTAATTTGGATCATAATTGTATAATAATAGTATTATTGAATAAAGTATTTAAATATAGCATAATCTTTTGTAAACGTGATATGAATCTTGATTGTAATGTTAGTATTAAAGTTATGTTAGTTGTTGTGTGTTCAAAAGTGATGACAAAGTTTAATGGTACTTGAATAAACGATGAGTTGCCTGGCAAATTAGAATACAATTGAGTTTTGGAAAAACATGTGAATGTTGATTGAGAACTAATTGTGATTAAGTGAATTGTTATGTGCCGGGGGACATAGTGGGGTACAGAAATTAAGAAGGGTTGTGAGTTTTACCCTCGGGTGAAAGACCCGGAACTTGCGCAAGGTTTGGTGTTCATGCCAGTGGGTTAGTAGACCACAATATGACATTCGGTTTGTCGTTTCCGTTGGGTTAAGACCCATAAAAGACGATATGTGATTTATGTACCCAAGCCCCGACGATGTGTGTGATGGTTATGTGAATGAAAGTTAAATGTTAATGTTATGTAAGAAATTTTGTGATTATTATCTTTGATTATTTGATAGGTTACAGTTATAAAATTGGAACTTGATAAAGATGTATGTACTAATTAATATACACATTGTTAGGAAGCATGTTTTGAACCATTTTGAAATTTTTAGATGATAATAAGGTAAATAGAAAGTATATTTATCTTGCATTCTGTATATGGTATATTGAAGTTACGTGGGCACAAGAGAACAGTACTTACTTCCCTACAGATTTTGTTGCAAGAACTAACCAAGAGAACTAGGTGGGTGCATGGGCAGAGTTAGAAGTGCTTATACTTGAGTTCACTTAGAATTAGTTAATTTTTACTATTTATGTCAAATATTCTTTTGGTTTGTAATAGTACTAATCTAAAGGAGAGTTTTAAATTTCGAGTTGTAAAAGCCATAAGGCTTATGTATTATATTATGGTAATATGTTGGACATGATGACCTAGCAGTGGTCTAAGTCTGAGTTGCTTTAATTTATTTTTATTTTGGGTTCACCATGTGGATGTTGTGCTGCTCTAATTAGGGAAATTAAGATGATAGTGCATGTTATGTATGATTATCATTCACCCCTCGGGCGCGAGATCCGGGGCGTGACAAGATGATATCAGAGCCTAGGTCAGAATACTTAGGGATATGGGGAGTTTTGCATGACATGTTGTATGTTTAAATGGTGGTTCATTGAAATCTAACTTTAGAATTTACATGTTTTTGCATGACATGTTGCATGTTTAAATGGTGGTTCATTGAAATCTAACTTTAGAATTTACATGTTTTGTCTAGATACCTAAATAAGGTTCGAAAGGGGGAGTACAGTAATACTAAACCTCAACCAGATAAAAAGAAGATTATTTGGCCCGATGATGATGTATTTGTTCAAGTGGCAACTGACGATTTAGTGAAGTCCCAACCACAAGTAGTGTCAAGAAATGAAACTGGGGTAAATTTTGGAGTAACCATTATGGATCATCAGATGTTACAATATCAAGGGGTGTCATATCCATCTCTCTATCCAGCATATTATCCATACCCATATATGATGCCATATCCAGTTTATTACCCATCTCAGCATGGGTAGCCGGTGGTGGTGATACAGAATACGACTGTAATATTACCTTCTCCTTCAGCAAGTCAAATTGTGACCCAGAGTACCATAGCAACACCAAGTTTAGTCAATCAAAATATCATGTCACAAGGGGTTAGTCCTAGCATTCGAGAGGTAGGTAAAAGTTCAAATAGTCACGAAGATCATCTATGTGGGGCTTGTGCGAAATGCTATAGAGTGGGACGTATCCGTTACTAGTGTCCCAAGCAATGTATTAAGAAATACACATACTATGGTAGAAGAAGGCACACCCGCAACTCATGTCCTTATCGTACGAGCCAGATGAAATGTGATATGTAAAAAGGGAAAATTTTGACAAGATGATTCCCTTAGAAATGAACGGAATGGTTGTAAAATTATTAATACGGTAATGTTATGTAATTATTTTCTAGTTTCACAAGTTGTATTGTCTTAAGACTGATGTAATATATGAACTTTTGATGTGAATTTGAATGGTGAAGAATGATGGTGTTATCATGTATTCTTATGGAAGTGGTTAATTATTATTGCAATGTTTTACGAGATTACTAGTTGCTATGGAAGAATGTGAGAAGATACTAGTTGTTATGGAAATCCATAATGTATCTACCCATACCACAATGACGACATTTCAATTAGTTGGGAGAACTTCTGCATGGTGGTCTAGTTTGAAGGACACGACAAGAGTAGATGGTTTTACATAGGAAGGATTCAAGAAGAAATTTCAAGATCACTTTTTTCCCGAATTATTCATGAAAGTAGAAGAGGTATAAAGGAAATTCCTTGGCCTCACAGATGCAACAATCTTTTCAAGGAAGTACCACACCTAAGCAGAATATAAAGCCAGAGGGGAATTCTCAGAAACAGATTGTGTGTTTTAATTGTAGATTGACTGGCCATAAGAGTGCAGAATGTCCCAAGCATAAAAGGTTAGGAGAATAAGTAGGTTAAGTTAGAAGTGGACAGATGGGAGATAATAGGTGTGTTTTGGATGTGGGCAAATGGGGCACATTCACAAGTTTTGCCCACATGTTTAAGGTGGTACTGGAGAAAGAATTGGGCCAGCAGGACAATTATATCAAGATAACTATTCTTCAACCTTCTATTTCGTCCAGCAGCAGAATCAAGCATGGGGTATTCTACAGGGAACGACACAAATTGGGACATCACAACAACAAAGGGGAAAGCAACAGGGACAAAGGATGGGTAGACCCCAAGACACACCAGTCCAGGACAGAGTATTTACAGTGGCTCAGCAGGAGTCACCAACCGAGCCTACGGTAACCCGAGATATTTTTCAAGTTTACTCATCTAGTGCTACTATGCTCTGGACATAGGAGCTTCTCATTCATTTATTGCTGCGAAATTTGCATGTGCTTTGGAGTTAGATGTTAGTCCATTGGATCTGTTATTATGTGTTGAGACACTAATAGCTGGATTTTCATCATTGACTCAAATGTGCAAGGGATGTGAGCTAAGGGTAGAGGATGTATATGATGGGAGGGAGTTTATCTCCACTTTTGACTTAATCATATTGGAGAAGAGGGGTTTTGATGTCATACTTGGGATTGATTGGCTTATATCCTACCAAGCTATGATTGATTGTCATAAAAGTAACATAACATTGTTTACCTCAGAAAAGGATCAGATTCGTTTCTTTGCAGATCGCCGTGAAATGCGGGATTTGTTATTGTTAAGTAGCCAAAGGAAAGTTGAATTATGTAGTTTGTTCGCCTGCATGGTTTTAGAAGAAGAGAATGAAGGATAGAAAAGTGAGTTGCCAAGAGTTGTGGAAGAATTTCTTGAAGTGTTCCCAGAAGAAATATCAGGGTTGCCACCTGAAAGGGAAGTGAAATTTTGTATTGACCTGGTTCCAGGCACGGAGCCCATATCCATTCCACCCTACAGATTGGCACCAGCGGAGTTAGCGGAGTTGAGAACCCAAATTGAGGAGTTGTTGGCTAAGGGGTTTATAAGGCCGAGTACCTCACTTTGGGGTACACTGGCATTATTTGCAGTTAAGAAAGATGGAACACTAAGGATGAGTTTTTACTATAGAAAGTTGAACTGAGTAACTATCAAGAACAAGTACCCAGTACCAAGGATTGATGATTTGTTTGATCAACTGAAGGGATCCCTGGTATTTTCAAAGATTGATTTACGGTCAGGGTATCATCAACTGAGGATAAGAGAAAAAGACATTTCTAAGACGGCATTCAAGACTCGGTATGGTTATTACGAGTTCCTGGTGATGTCGTTTGGATTAACAAATACACCGGCAGTTTTCATAGATTTGATGAATCGAATTTTTAAGAATTATTTGGAAAAATTTGTTGAGGTGTTCATAGATGATGTTCTAGTGTATTCTAAGTCTGAAGAGGAACATGAACAATATTTGAGATTGGTGTTACAAAGATTGAAGGAGCATCAATTGTATGCTAAGTTAAGTAAATGCGAATTCTTTCTTAGGGAAATTAAATTTTTGGGACATATTGTATCCGAGGAAGGAATAGCTGTGGATCTATACAAAATTGAAGCCATAATGTAGTGCTCAACTGAAGACCGTGTTTAAGATCCGTAGTTTTCTCGGATTGGTAGGGTACTATAGGAGATTTGTTCTAGACTTTTGAAGATTGGCTGCCCGTTGACCCGATTGACCAGAAAAAGAATTAAGTTTGAATGGAGTGATGCATGTGAAAGGTCATTCCAAGAGATAAAGAAGAGACTAACCACTGCACCTGTGCTTGTTATTCCAGAGTGAGGAGCAGGTTATTCGGTTTGTTGTGACGCTTCACGGGAAGGGCTTGGATGTGCTTTAATGCAAAATGGAAGGGTTGTGGCCTATGGTTCTAGACAAATAAAGAATCATGAGAAAAACTATCCCGTGCATGATTTGGAATTAGCAGCGGTGGTATTTGCCTTGGAAAGTAAGAGACATTACCTGTATGGTGAAAAATTTGAAGTGTATTCAGATCAAAAAAGCTTAAAGTACATCTTCACTTAAAAAGACTTAAATTTGAGACAACGAAAATAGATGGAGTACATGAAAGATTATGATTTTGATTTACATTACCATCCAGGTAAAGCCAATATAGTGGTAGATGCATTGAGTTGGAAGACAAGAAACACAATAGCCAGTGTAGTGGTGAAAGAATGGGAAATAATGGAAGATTTGAATGCGTTTGATTTGGAGATTAGGGAAGAGGATGAACGGGTGGTATTGTATACTGCATTCGTACAACCAGTATTAATCAACAGAGTAATTGAAGCTCAAAAGTCTAATGAAGAAACTAAAGATGTTCGAGAAAAGATGGAGAGATTGGTAGACATCCCAGGTTGGACAATTGATGATGATCGAGTAATAAGATATCAGGAAAGAATTTTTGTACCCTCGTTTGTTAGAAATGAAGTTTTGAAGGAGTTTCATCATTCAAGGCTGGCGGTACATCTAGGGGGTACGAAAATGTATCATGATTTGAAGAGGCAGTTTTATTGGGCTGGTATGAAGAAGGACACAACCGAGTTTATTAGCAATTGTTTGGCATGCCAAGAAGTAAAGGCAGAACATCAAAGACCCGCTAGGTTATTGCAACTATTGCCTATATCTGAATAGAAGTGAGAAAACATAACTATAGATTTTGTGTCAGTATTACCAAGGACAAAAAGGAGTTGTGATACTATATGGGTGATCGTAGATCGTTTAACGAAATCGGCCTATTTCTTGTCTATGAGGATGACAGATTCAATGGATTTTTTGGCCCAACTGTACATTCAGGAAATTGTGAGATTGCATAGAACACCTATGTCAATTATCTCTGACCGAGATTCTAGATTTGTTTCTTGATTCTGGCAGAGTTTTCAAGTGGCCATAGGAGCGGAGTTATGCTTTAGTACAACCTATCATCCTCAAACTGATGGACAATCTGAACGAACAATACAAATTTTGGAGGATACGCTTCGAGCTTGTGTCTTGGATTTCAAAGGGAGCTGGGAAAATCACTTGCCCTTGGTGAAATTTGCCTATAACAATAGTTATCAGTCTAGCATTGGAATGGCACCATTTGAGACTTTGTATGGAAGACCGTGTAGATCAATAGTGTGTTGGACGCAAGTTGGAGATGCAACTATGATTGGGCAGGAATTGGTTTGGGAAACAACTGAAAAGATAAAAGTTATCAAACAAAGATTAAAGATAGCCCGTAGCCGATAAAAGAGTTATGCGGATAAACGGAGGAGACCATTGGAGTTTCAAGTGGGAGATCATGCATTTCTGAAGGTGTCACCACAAAAGGGATAATTCAAATTTAGTAAGAAAGGAAAGTTATCTTCTCGATATATTGGTCCATTTGAAAATTTGGCAAAGGTTGGAGAAGTTGCATATAGGTTGGCATTACCACCACAATTATCTGTAGTGCATGAGGTATTCCATGTTTCTATGCTACGCAAGTATGTCCTGGATCCCACTTATGTGTTGAATTGGAATGAAGGTAGACTCAGACGTAAGGGACGAAGTGAAGCCCGTTCAAAATTTAGATGCTCGAGACCAAGTACTTCGAGGTAAGATAATTTCGTTGGTTCGAGTATTATGGAAACATCATGGAGTTGAGGAGTCTACTTGCAAACACGAGTCCGAGATGCGAGAACGATATCCTCATTTGTTTTCTTGACTTATGTTTGTAATAAAAATTTCAAGGACGAAATTTTTTGTAAGGAAGGGAGAATGTAATATCCCAGATTTTGGTATGGATGTAAATCTATGAATTTAAACATGTTTTTGGTGCGATATTATGTTAATGAAGCAGTATTAGTAATTAGGGAGGCCTTAGCGTCGAAAAGTTTGAGGAAAATGGGTCAAATTGCGTAAATATTAATGTTTTAGCGCAGATTACAGCAGAGGGGCGCCTGAGACACTATTCATGACTTATGTGGGTGCCCATGAAAGGGTGGGACGCCTGTAGTGGCCCTCCTCCACCTATTAGATGAAATGTCTCAAAGAGCTTGACTTTCTAACTCTTGGGGGCGCCCACCTGGGTTTGGGTCGGGCGCTTGTGACACTGTTTATGCCTCTCAGGGGCGCCCGTGACTTCAAGATGGGCGCCCCAATTGTATAAAAGTTAACCAATCTGACAAAGCATAGCTTGAAGAGTGGAAAGTATGGCCCTTGGTCCTTTTGGACATGCAAAAAGCATGGGGAGGTCTGATTTTCTGATGAACCATGAAAGTAATATGCTAATATGCATATATGAGTGGGAGATAGAGAGAGAAAGAGAAATTGGACGTTGGATGAGAAGAACCATCGGTTGAGAGGAAAAGAAAGAAGAAGAAAGAAGAAAAAATAAGAAGAACGAAGAATAAAGGAAGAAAGAGATATTTGAAAGAAGAGAAAGAGACCTAGAAGAGCCTTGATCTTGGTGAGTTTTCTATTTTGATATAGCCCTTAGTTATTTTCAAGATTATAGCCTAGAATGTAATCTAAGGTTTGTTTTTTTTCCATGGTGTTATGGGTGATTTGGATTAAAGAAGAAGGAGTTAAAAAGGGGAGAGTTAGAGCCATCAAAGATTGAACTCAAGAGCTCAAAGTTCATCATCTTCTTACTTCATCTTTGCTCAAGTTGATGTAGAGATCTTTCAACTTCTTTTAGTATATATTTAATATATAGGATTTGTGAATATGATTTTGTAAAGATTAACTAGAAGTATGATAGTGTAGAAGGTAGATTATGGAAGAAAGTAACGTTATATATGTTAGTTAGGAGATTGAACATAAAAAGAATGTGACGATATGAGTTGGTTTCTATTGGTTTTTGAAATATTTTGGAACTAGAATACATCTAGAAAACCTTGGTTTGACTATATATCGAATGGAGTAACATTTGGAAACCTAAAACTTGCAAATTTTGGGCAAAAACTCAGAGTTAGCTGTGCTGGGAAGCAGAAATACGCCCCTGACAAATGTTGGGCACCCCTGACACTGTTCATCACCCTGTGGGGCGCTCGAGACTAGAGTGGGGCGCCCCTGGAACATTAGAAAACTTGAATTTGAGCTGGGTTGATTAAATTGCTTAATAGTTGGGTCATACCTCAATTCTACCTTGTTTATTCACTTAATTTGGATCATAACGGTATAATAATAGTATTATTGAATAATGTATTTAAATATAGCATAATCTTATGTAAACTTGATATGAATCTTGATTGAAGTGTTAGTATTGAAGTTATGTTAGTTGTTGTGTGTTCAAAAGTGATAAGTTGTTGTGTGTTCAAAAGTGATAACAAAGTTTAATGGTACAAGAATAAATGATGAGTTGTTAGGCAAATTGGAATATGATTGAGTTGTGAAAAAACATGTGAATGTTGATTGAAAACTAATTGTGATTAAGTGAATTGTTATATGTTGAGGGACGTGGTGGGGTACGGAAATTAAGAAGGGTTCTGAGTTTTACCCTCGGGTAAAAGACCCGGAACCTGTGCAGGGTTTGGTGTTTATGCCATTAGGCTAGTAGCCCACAATATGACGTTCGGTTTGTCGTTTCTGTGACCCATAAAAGACGATATGTCATTTATGTACACAACCCCTGATGATGTGTGTGATGGTTATGTGAATGACAGTTAAATGTTAATGTTGTGTATGAAATTTGGTGATTACTATGTTTGATAATTTGATAGGTTATAGTTACAATATTGGAACTTGATAAAGACTTATGTGCTAATTAATATACACACGGTTAGGAAGCATGTTTTGAACCATTTCGAAAATTTCAGATGATAACAAGGTAAATAGAAAGTATATTTATCTTGCATTCTATATATGGTATTTTGAAGTTACATGGGCACAAGAGAACTAGTGCTCACTTTCCTACAGATTTTCTTACAAGAACTAACCAAGAAAACTAAGTGGATGCATGGGCAGAGTTAGAAGTGCTTATACTTGAGTTTACTCAGAATTAGTTAATTTTTGCCATTTATGTTAAATATTCTTTTGGTTTGTAATAGTACTGATGTAAAGGTGAGTTATAAATTTTGGGTTGTAAAAGTCACAAGGCTTATTTAAGATATTATGGTAATATGTTGGACATGATGACCTAGCAGTGGTCTAGATCTGAGTTGCTTTCATTTATTTTTATTGTGGGTTCACCATGTAGATGTTGTGCTGCTCCGATTCGGGAAATTAGGATGATAGTGCATATTATGTATGATTATTACTCACCCCCTGGGTCACGAGATCCGGGGCGTGACAGCATGGTATCAGAGCCTAGGTCAGAATACTTAGGGACATGGGGAGTTTTGCATGACATGTTGCATGTTTAAATGGTGGTTCATTGAAATCTAACTTTTGAATTTACATGTTTTGTTTAGATACCTAGATGAGGTTCAAAAAGGGGGAGTGCAGTAATACTAAACCTTAACCAGATGAAGAGGAGATTATGTGGCCCGATGATGATGTTTTTGTTCAAGTAGTAACCGAAGGTTTGGTGGAGTCCCAACCACAAGTAGTGTCAAGAAGTAAAACTGGGGTAAAGTTTAGAGCAACCATTGTGGATCATCAGATGTTACCATATTAGGGGGTGTCATATCCATCTCTCTATCCAGCATATTTTCCATACCTATATATAATGCCATATCTAGTTTATTACCCATCTCAGCATGGGTACCCGGTGGTGGTGATATAAAATACGACCGTAATATTACCCTCTCCTTCAGCAAGTCAAATTGTAACCCAAAAGTACCGTAGCAACACCAAGTTCAGTAAACTAGAATATCGTGTCACAAGGGATTAGTCCTAGTATTCGGGAAGTGGGTGAAAGTTTGGATAGTCCCAAAGTTCGTCTACGTGGAGGTTGTGGGAAATGCCGTAGAGTGGGAAGTATCCGTTATTGGTGTCCCAAACAATGTATTAAGAAATGCACATACTGTGGTAGAAGAAGACACACTTGCAGCTCATGTCCTTATCATAAGAGCTAGATGAAATGTGATATGTGAAAAGGAAAAATTTTGACAAAATGATTCCCTTAGAAATGAACAAAATGGTTGTAAAATTATTAACTAGGGTAATGTTGTGCAATTATTTTCTAGTTTGACAGGTTGTATTATCTTAAGACTGATGTAATATATGAACTTTTAATGTGAATAGGAATGGTGAAGGATGATGGTGTTATCATGTATTCTTATGGGAGTAGTTAATTATTATTGCAATGTTTTATGAAGTTATGATATATTATGATTCTAATTGTGGAATTAAATCTCAATACCTTATGTTTTACTATATTTCTAGATAAAATGCCACCTCGTGAAATGGGAGTTAGAGGCCGAGGTGGAGGTAGAGGTCGAGGTCAAAGTAGAAGAAGGGGACAAGAAGATGCCCTAGTGCAAGATTATGAAACTAATGCACCCACTCAACAAGAACAGGAAACCCATTACAGTGCGGTAGCGGAAGCAGGTGGTGTGAGAAGAGATGAAGAAGTGCAGTCAAGGGCACCGGAGATTCCACAGCCTACGGCTATTGATGCTGGGGTTGTATTACAACAATTGGCAACGACCATGGCTGCATTAGTTGGAAGGGCACGAGTTAGACCCCAACCACCGATGCAAATGCGAACAACGTTAGAAAGGTTTAGGAGGATGAAGCCTCCAATATATGATGGAGTAGTGGACACAGATGTGGCGGAGCGTTTCTTGGAAGAATGTGAGAAGATACTAGTTGCTATGGAAATCCATAATGCATCTACTCGTATCACAATGACGACATTTCAATTAGTTGGGAGAGCGTCTGCATGGCGGTCTAGTTTGAAAGACACGACAAGAGTAGATGGTTTTACATGGGAAGGATTCAAGGAGAAGTTTTGAGATCACTTTTTTTCCCTCAATCCTCAAGAGATACTAAGAGAGAAGAATTCACGAATCTGATTATCACGCCCCAAGTCTGGGAACCCAGGGAGTGAGTGATAATCATACTAAACCATGCACAACCTGGGTAATGTATCAGAGTAACACAACATCCACGCAGTGGACCCACATAAATAATACAACTAT
>JAVXUM010158920.1:0-13279 GCA_035590655.1 Pouteria glomerata
AAACCATTAACTTGTTCATCTTGTGTATGCATCACATATTAATCTTTCACACAATCATCGGGGATTGGGTACCAATCCGGCGTGCTTGTTCCGGGCGATGCTACGCCCCCAGCGTTCTTTAGGATGGCAACCCAGGGTGACACTACGCCCGTGTGTATGCATAAGTCAATACACTGCCCTCATTTCGTAGGCTACTGACCTACTGGTACGAACCAGCAAACGCTGCGCAGGTTCCGGGATTTTCGACTTGAAGGTATCTCAGGCCCTTCTTATTTTCCGTACCCCACAATCCCCTGGCACACAACTAATCATTTCATTTTCTTTTCTTTTCATTAGGATTGTCAGTTATGTATTGAGTGCACATGTAGCATAATTCCATTTTGTGAATTCATGGTAGCAACACAATTCATTCAATGACTAAATCCCTTGTCATTCACTTAACCGTAATCAAGATGATTCAAGGGGTTCTCTCAAGCATTATTATCTCATACAACTTCCCATTCATTACTTCAAGTCAAATATAACATGCCATAATCAAGATGATGCATATATGAAATGAACTAGAGGGGTTCATTTAAGAAGTTCCACATGACAAGAGGTGAAGTTGGTGGACATCAAAGAGGGTGCAAACTAGAGTTGAGGTTCAGCAAAGCAGCTTGAGTGCCCAAGGCATGCTCAGTCGGGCACCCAAGGCCTCGGGCGCACAACCCCTTTCTCAGTCGGGCGCCCACCGAGGGTGATTTTTGGGAACACTGTAGCTCAGGCGCCCAAGCCTTTATCAGGCAGGCGCCCACTGAGAGGGTGGTTTTTCTGGGCCTTGGCCAATCTCAGGTTATTCCTTCCATGGTTTACAAATGTTTATTTTTGGGTACTAGTTCCCATCATACATCCATTTTTCTATCTCCCTAGTTTACCTTAACCCCAAGTCTCACAATTTTCTTCCATTTGCTCCCATCACTTACCACCATGCAAACTAAACCATTTATCATCTTTATTCCTAGTTAGGTTCCAAAAGTTTGGTTTGTTTCCCTACAAGGAGTTATGGTTTCTTTACTAGTTACCATATCTCATAGAGTCAAAGGAGAAGAAGAAAAGAACCTTAAATTTATATTAGGAGAGTTAGAAATTCCCTACCTCAACATTTAGTCCAAGCTCTTCAAGAACTTCAAGATGGTGCTAGCTTCCAAGGTGTCTTCAACTTAGCTCCAACTTTCCAAGCCTTTAAGAATTCAACTTCTTCCCTTGAATTCCTCTTATTTTTGATTCTTCCTCCTCTTCTCTTATTTGTTGTCATTCTTTTTTTTTTTTTTCCAATTCTCCCAATTCTCTCTATGGCCGGATGAAACAATTTGCTTTGGTCTTCTTTACTTGGTCGAATGGCTTCTTAGCCAAGTTGGTCTTTCTCTCTCTCCTAGACACTTGTTTCTTCTTCACACCACACTTGGTCAAGCCAATTCAATGCTCCCAACCACCAAAATACATATATATGTATATATTAGGCACTAAGTCTTCCTACCATTAACTCATGGGTCCCACATGTTTAATGTTTCTTTGACTTACACTTCACTACACTACAAAACAAATTGGAAGACCAAACCATTTGGCCGGCCATTTCCTCTTCCACCCATTTCTTTCTCTCATTTATATATATATATATATCTATGTGGAAGTCAACAAGTCAAAGTGCAAGTTTACTTAGCCACAATTAATACCTTCTCATCACCTCCTAATTTTTCTCCACATTATAAGTTAAACAAGCCTCCTCCATTTGACCATCACATAACCGGCCATCAAATGATCTTCACATCTCATTATGCTTTACTACTCACATGAATAAGCATGGCAACTCATTCTAGCTCCCTAACACTTAAAGCAAATTGAAAAACATAATCATTAAACACACCAATCCATACTCTCATCTCCAAAAGAAGATTAATTCATGGTTTCTATTCATTCAAAATGTGAGGGTATTACAAAGGAGGAGTTCTTTTGTCATCTCGCCTATCCTTCTGTTGTCTAATAATGAACCTACTATACTTTCCTTCTTTGATCAGCTCTTCTACCAACCTCTTGAGGTCAAAAAATTCCTTAATGTCATTCCCATGATCCTTACGATACAAGCAGTATTTGGATCTATTTCTCAATCTTGGAGGAGCTTTTATTTCTTTCAGCCATCTGAACTTTGGATTATTCTGACGGCATAAAATACTTGAGCTATTCGCGAATTTAATGGGGTAAAATCTCTAGCCGACCTTGCAAATCGGTCCTTTTTGCCCCCTATTTTTCATTTCGATTTAGAAATTATGGGCTTCATCTTTTTATCATCCTTAGTGTCATTCTGGCATTTTTTTTTTTCAGATTGAGAGGTCATCATCTTAGCATCCCTCTGAGCCTTGATAGTGTCCTCGACGTTCATATGCTTCTGAGCCCATCAGCTCAACTATACCTTCCAGGGTTTTTTTGTTAGGAAAAAGGTAAACTGACCAGGCTTCAATCCACTCATAAAAGCAACAAGTGCCACATTTTCCTTTACTTCTTCAATTCCTAACATTTCTTGATTAAACTTCACATACTTCCTAAGGAGTTTATCATTTCATTATCAAATAGTTAACAAATGTGCTGCGGGCTTCCTTTGATGTTGTCCACCGATAAAATGTGAGGTAAACTATTTGTTGAGTTGCTTGAAGTTTTTGATCAAACTGGGTATGATCTTATTAAACCAAGCATGAGCTAGACCCTTCAAGGTAATTGAGAAGGCTCGGTACTTAATCTTGTCAAGTACTACGTGAAGATGCATAGCTGACTTATATGTATTTAAATTATCCATAGGATCGCATGAGCCATCTTAGGGTTCTATCGATGGCATCTTGAAGGCAATGGACATTCGATCACTGCCGGAGTGAATGGCATGCCCGTCCTGTTGATAATATCTTGTATGGCATTTAGGTTTCAGACTGCTGCCATGACCCTTTCAGCCTACGCTTGTATGGTTTTAATCTTTTCTTCCACCACTGTATGTTCTGTTTTATCAACATCGACCACAGAACGACATGGCATGATTTCACTTTGTGCCTCCATAGCTTCTTTATTCCTCCAGAGAGGATTAAGCTGTGTATCATTATCACTTATAACCCCTCTATCTCTGTCATTGATAACGATTCCCCTACCAACTGCTCTGTTAACTGGGGGATCCTGTTGTGGTGGTGGTGGCAGTGGTGGTGTGGGTGCCAAGCATTTAACCGGTTTTATGAGCGCCTGATTTTGTGCCGTTATGGCTTGCTTAGCTACTACCATGTCTGCTAACAATCTTTCCATTGCTGCGATCCTCTCGCTTTTCTAATTTTGATTTTCCATTAATGAATTTGCTTTGTTCTTATAAGTTTGCACACTAGATCAGGTCTGGACCATGAAAAGCCAAGACAAAAATATTTGAAGTTCCCACAAATAACACCAAATTGATAGTGAAAATTTCTAGTGACAAAGGATCCGAATGCCTAAGAATTCGACCCACTTCAGATGAAGGGAATCTGCATGTTTAGGACACCGGTGTGGTGCTTGCCAAAGGTCTTCTAATGATTAAGATAGTGAAAAATATCTTAAAAATCAATTTGACAGTCATGATAAGGTAAAAAGATCGCGTACCTGTGAGTGTGAGATTTCTCTTCATATATAAGGATATTCTGTAGATTTGAGGACAGAAGCAAATTAAGCCCCTCCTCAGATTTTATGTGACCTTTATTTAGATAAGGAAATCACCCAATTCACATCAATCTTTGAGTTACCTCTTTAATTGAGTGATACAGAATCGATAATTATGGCATGAATCTTAGAAATAGGATTTGGGAGTACTCAGATATTTGCTTATGCCGAGCCTGATATTAAGTTGCCTAAATTACTAAGCTTGGCCTCGACTAGTCTGACCTTCCTTAACCGAGAGGTCGGGTTGGAAAATTAGCATGCCGCCTTTTCCTGGAGCCTTTTCTTGAATTTGCTGGGGGTATTTTTGCCATTTTAGGTACGATTAGAAATCCCTCTCTCAATTACTGTGGAAGCTGAATTTAAAAAAAAAAAAAATATTCTGATTTATAACCTTTTATTAAAAAGTATAATAAAATAATTTTTTTTTATTAGAATATGTTTTATAAATATTTTTAGAATTTTAGCTACCTTGTATGAGCATGTGGAAATGAGGTAGTTTACTTATATTACCTATACACTCTTTGATACGGTTATTGTTTCTTTTTATCTAAAAGTAATATCAAAACAAGTTCCCAATCCTCAAAGAGTTAATTTAAATGTTATTAATCTAATTAGAACTTTTCATGATTGTCACGAATCGAATCCACGTGCCGAGCCGAATGGGTGCAGTTAGTGAGTCTTATTACAATTTGGTGCATCTATGATTGCCTAAATGTTTGAGAATCATATTTGTGTATTTAAATATGGCAAAAAATATAAGTATACGAGTCACTACTCGCTACTTTCAAAATGGGTATATCAAGAAACTTAAATTTTAAAATATCATGTTTTGTATTTTTGAAATATAGTAAAATACCTTTCTTAGTGACTAAGAAATAATATATGTAATCATAGATACTAGATTCGGAGGTTCAGTAATGCTTGGAAATTGATGCACCTGAATACCTTGGGATATCTTGAGTCATTTTTCACCCTTCATAGTCACAATCTCATAAGATAATATCCAATTTACAATAATCATAGCAATATAAACATAGAATAAATGCTTATCATGCATGAGACATAAAATGGTTGTATATAATAAGGTTGCCTATGTATTTCTATTGAGAATCAAGCCAATTGAAATGGTTGTACTTGAAAAGGTTGCCTATGTATCTTTATTGAGAATCAAACTAATCGTAATTTGTGTAAGTATAGTAATATGTTTGCCTATTTAGCAGTGATGCACCCTAAGGTTTCTATATGCTAAGTAGACATTAAATGTAAATTAAAGATTAATCTTCTATTGAAAATCCATTGGGAATGCTCTATAAAATTTAAGTATCTTTAGTGCGGGATGAAAACAGGGCTAAAATCATATTTGAAAAAGGTTTTCTTAAGTAATTTTTGGTTAGTTTCAATTAAGTAAGAATTAGTTTCATCATCAAATTCAATATCATCATTATTAGACGAAGAAAAAGAATGATAGGACTTAATATTTGAAGATTCACCAATATTAAGAGAAGTATTGCAAAAAGGATTTGACTTACCGACATCCTTGTAGAATTTAGTAACACCTAAAATTTCTTCTCATCTAAAAAAGTCATGAAGGTGGTGATGTTGTTGGCATCATCATCCTTAGGTTCAGATTTAACTAACTCCTCATCAGAATCATCCCATGTAACACTTAAACTCATTTTGGATTTTAGATTCTTTTTTCGAGTGGGGTAATCTTGGGAGATGTGACCATGGCCATGACACTTGAAGCATTGAATTTCTTTACTTTTTGAAAATACTTATTTACTTTCACCATGTTTGCCAGAGTTAGAGGATTTACATTTCTTCATAGATTTTTAAAATAATTTTTCTGTAAATGATTGAACTTATTTACCTGTCGTTTTTGAATAAGTGACTTTAGTTTCTTGGAAAGAGAAGCAATTTCCTCATCCTACAAATTTGATTTGAGTTGTCACTATCTACCAAACTTTCAACTTCTTCTTTGATCGCCTTGAAAGCCATCCCTCTAGACTTTCTGGGTTTAATAACGTTGGTTTCAAAGGTTTGAAGAGAGCTAACCAAATCTTCCAATCTCATCTCATCCATGTTTCTCATCTCTTCTATGGTTGTTACTTTTGATTCATAAGATGAAGGAAGAGATAGAAGAATTTTTCTAATAATTCTGAGATTAGCGATAGGCTCACCAAGATTGAAGCAGAACTTCATAATATCAATCAGCTTCCCATAAAAGCTATCAGGACTACTTGACTCTCCTATGCTCAATTATAAAGCCCCAAAATTTTGGCAATATATATTTTAAATTTATTTTATTATTTATTTCAAATTCAAATTTTTACTTTTTATTTGAATCCATGTTTTATTAAATTTACTTTTAGTGTGACATGTTTATTTAAATCTTGGGATATGTAAGGATAGGTTATATATATACTTTGGCATGTGTACATATATATAGGTATCTTTAGTGCTGGGTGCGTTTCTATTGGTTAAGAGAAGGGGTGGCTTTCTATTGGGTAAGATAAAAGGTAGGCTCCTATTGGAAGAGAGGAGAGGTGCTTGAGTTATGATTGATTGAAGGGGTAGGTGAAAGCCTATTGTTTGCTCGGGGTGGCAGAAGTAAATATTGCAAAGAATAGGCAAAAGATGAGGCTCGTGGGCGAAGCCTCTTGTGAGGGCTTATATAAACCCCATCCACCCTTAGTCCTTGATTTTTTCTCAATAACAAAAATCTGATATAAAGTTGTAGCCACTGGGTGTTTTTGTAAGATTGTGTAACAAGAAGAAGACGTGATTCTCCTACAATTTCCAGCAGTACGCTTGTTTCAAAGTTGTGTGTAGCTTAGAGAAGATCGCCAAATTTGTTAGAAGAAAACCAACTTAAGTTGGTAGTAACGCATTATACATAGATCGTCTACATGTATAACAAGGTAGGTAGGGCTTAGCATATACATTTATGTTTCTTTCATGTCTTTGTAAGAATATTGGGTTTGATTATATGTATATGTGCTTGAGTTGAAAGCTTGATCTATGTATTGATTTTGTTACACGAAATTTAGAATTTTTATGTTAGAACTAGTATGCTATTTTTATATATAAATCAAACTTAGATGTTGAATTAATTTTTGATGTTTTTACCCATGCAACTAGACACGTAAGGAGTATCCAGGAAAAATTTCATAATGTTTAGAGTTAAAATAAATTTTATAAAAATAGTCAAACTTAACTGTTTGGTTGGGATTTCTATGCTAGAACCAATATTTTTTTTATATGAAATTCATATTTAGAAGTTGAATTAATTTTCAATATTTTTACAAATGAGATTATATATCAAAAATAGTATCTAGTAAAAATTTCATAATTTTTTTAGTTAAAATGAATTTTATAAAAATTATGAAAATAGACTATTTGGTTTGAATTACTAAACCGGTACCAGTTTAGTTTTCATTATAAATGGTATACATAGAGGCTGATTTAATTTCTAAAATTTTTACATATGAAACTAGATATGTTAAAGAGTATCCAATAATATTTTCATAATTTTTAGAGTAAAATTGAATTTTATAAAAGTAGTAAAAATTGACTGTTTGGTTTTGCATTGTTGCACTGGCACTGGTCTAGTTTTTAGTGTAAAAGGTATATATAGAAGTCGAGTTAATTTTTGAAATTACTAGACCTATGAATGAGTCTCCTTTAAAAGTTTCACAATTTTTGGATTTAAAATGATTTTTTTTTTTTTAAAATGGTGAAAGGGAATTTTTTTTTTTCAAAATGGTGAAAGTGGATTATTCTATAATCTTCAGCCGGTCACTTGGCACAAGTTAGTTTGGTTTCCTCGAAATATACCCAGACATAGCTTTATACTCTGGTTAGCAATCAAAGGAAAACTAAACACTAAGGCTAAGTTTGCCTTATGGGGTGTAATTGATGAAGATAAATGTGGTTTATGCATGTAGGCAACCGAAACCATGGAGTATCTCTTCTTTGAGTGTAGTTTCTCACATGATGTTTGGTATGCTGTCAATGAACTTTGCAAACTTGGAAGGCCTAGAAGAAAATGAATGGAAGTAATGGCATAGGCTATGGGCAAATTTAGCAGGAAATCCTTTGAAAACACCATTTACAAACTCTCTTGGGCTGCAATGATTTATCACATAGGGATAAAGAGAAACCAAAGAAGCTTTGGAGGATCAGCTGCATCAGTAACTGAAATTGTAGATAGGATTAGAAGTGACGTAAGGATAAAAGTTTTGCAATGTGGCAGACTTAAAGCTAATACTACTAATATAGAATTAATCTTTGGGGGATTCCATATTGTATATAAGCTATTTCTTTTGTAAACGAGGGTATGCCCTCATGATTATGTATTTTCTCTCCCATTAAGCCAAATCTTATACTTGCCTACCAAAAAAAAAAAAAAAAACAGAAATAAAAGTGGACTATTCTATATGGTCCTAGACGGAAACACCCATTTGATTTTCTTAAAATTTGTATTAATTGGCTAACATAATTCAAATAATAAATGAATACAAAGATAGATCATGATTAACTAATCTATCTTACAGGTCCACCATAAATATCTGTCCTTGTAGGATCAACTATGAGAGGTGAGTACTAAATCTGTCATTTTTGGTTTAGTCTGAGGCATGTTATTTTGAGGCCATTTTGTGGCATATATATATTGGAACTTTGGAATATTCAAATGTCCAGCATTATATTAATAGTAATCTTTTCCACTCTGATTGGTGTTTGATGTATGGTTTTATGTGGTTTTTTTTGTGGTTTTGTCCCCTACGTCCCTAGGTTGTGGATTTTGGGGCGTGACATCAATTCTTCAAATGCAGTGGTGAGTCACTGCAATTTCCATATGTTCACCATAGGATTTCCTTCATGAGTCAATTACGGAGGCTTCCCTGGCACTTTAGTAACTAGAAATCCTTCGAAACTTATTGGTAAAGAAGGCTACAAAAATTGTATTAATCATCTTAAAATTGTATTCAGTGCTCTCAGATTATACCCAGGTCTAAAGATCGATGTTCTTTTTTTTTTCCTTACCATTAACTTTGATAATAGGATGGCTCCAACCTTTTTGAACAGCAAACTAGACCTTGTAGTTCATTGATATCAATTGTGCCATCATAGAAGCCTTCTAATAAGACTAACTAAAACCATCGAACCCTGCGGGATAAGTGCTTGAGTCTCTTTTGCACGGTGGATCCTTAAATATTAGCTTTCAAGATCTTGCTTTTAAAAGAATAAGCAAACCCACTTTGATACCAATTGAAAAAATATAATAACCATAGAACTAATAGATCACACAACCACAACGCAAAAAATTGAAAGGACACAGGGATTTAACGTGGAAAACCTAAGCCAGGAAAAAACACAAACTTCTTTAACTATATAAGTTGGGTTACAAAGTTATAACCACAAAGTTACCCAATCGACACCCTTTAATCTCTTGTGTTTAAACTTTGCTCGTATCAAACGATGAACTCTCACTGGCGAAAGACCAATCTTTAACCCCTGAATATCATGAACATAAATATATGAAGCTTTGACTAAGTGATGAAGAGAACTCTTGAAGTAATGTAGTAGCTTTTTGTCTGACGTTATATCTGTTTATAGAAACCTTAGGAAAAGGGTCTCTATTTATAGAACACTCAAGTAATCTAATCCTATATAAGATTTTACTGTTTCCTATTTCTATAATCTTTTAGGAAACTTTCCAACCTCCTTGAACATTAGGAAACTTTCCTTATTCCAACCTCCTTAAACAATATGAAACTTTCCTAACATCTTCAAACCTATACCTTTGACACCTTAGCTAAATGCTTAAAAGTATATGTTTAAAATCATTGTTCTGTCCATTAATTTCTCAACTATGAAAATAAACCTGACACTTTTACTATGCTTCTTTGTTCTCATTCTAATATACATGTCCACATAAGTGTATCCACACCACTATTCATCGTTTCCAACTATAGAGTTTAACTATCATAATCTGGATTGTCAACCATTCCTATGTTACATTTCCATGTCCTTCTTCTTTTACTAGGTTTCATCTTCTTTCATCATTTATTTAGATTATCTAACTCAAACTAATAGTTAACTTTCAACATTAAAAGTTTTCAAACTAATATTCTATTTGTAATTGGAAATAACAATACTAGAAAGGGTGAAGGGGGTTGCTTAAAATAAATTTTGCAAATAAAAATTTCAACTCCTAAAATAAATATGTCAAAATGAAAATGATAAATGAATATAGAAAACTCTAAAAATATTCAATATTTGTAGATAAAAAGTGAGTGCTAATATTTGTAATAAATAAAAGAGAAGGGAAGAGAAGCAAATACAATCGATTTATAGTAGTTCGACTTCAATGTTGCCTACGACCACTCCCTAAGATTTCCTTAAGATATCTCCACTATTCTTTGAAGAGCTTGTTACAAACTACCTTTCAAAGGTTCTAGGAAACCTTTCCAAGTGATTCTATCCCTAAATCACTCCACAAGTCTCTCTCAAAGAATATCCCTTGTCTTGGTTCAACACTTGAACCAAAATCAATAAAAACTCACCCAATTCTCACAAATCAAAGGGATTATAAATTTTCCTTTCTTACAATAAGAATGATGAGTTTAAAACTCAATCAAATAAGAAAGAAACTTTCACAAGTTGAATATGAAAGCTGAAGTACAAGTGTAAGAAGAAATCACTCTATATTTACAATAAAGATAAACTTTCTTGTTTTTCTTTGTAAACATTTCTTTCTTTCATTTTCTCTTCTTATTAAATATGAGTTTGAGGCTGTATTTATAGGAAAAATTTCAAAATGGCCCTTAATAAGTAAAAAGACACTTTTATCCTTTGAAAAACTTGAATTTCCTTGCTTCCCATGCTTCCTTTTAGATTCAGATTTTCTAAGATACATTTGCCACCATTTTTCACCTTTATAGCATTCACATGTGACATTCACCCAAAGTAATGACTTTGTAGATATGTAAGTTTACTATCATCTAGAAAAATTTGAGTTTCATCCAATGGTTAGATCTTCAGATATAGTCTCCAAACCGAGACTACCTCAAGATAACTTTTTCTGACAATTTGAATCTATGTTTCCAATTAAGGCTACTATTTCACCATGATGCTTTTAGAATTTGAAGAAACACAAAACTCAAAAATTTGTAGCTTTATAAGTCTTCTTTTCACACACCAAAAATCAGAATTTTTAAACTTGTAGATTATGAGTTATGCCTTAAAAATCAAAACTAACTCCAGAATTCAGAATTAAAATCTCTTCTGTAATAACTAATATTCCAGCTCATTTTTGGATATCTTAACTTTAGATCCACAAAAATTTTCCTTCGGTAAAGTTATAGATATGGAAGTCTAGTTTACTATATTAAAATTTCATGAAAATTGAACCATTAGGTCTTTAAATATCGTAAAGAAAGTAACATATGTCTGATTTATTTGTTCTTCCAAGTTAACCTTAGTTGAAGTCTTTATCTTTTATTAATTTTCATTACTCAAAACTTTGAAATTCTTTTATTTATTCATCCAAATTAGGTAAAAATACCTAAAAAATAACATCAATCTCTTCCAAGCATATTATCTTGAATCTATCAAATTAAAATAATTGTAACATTTCATACAATGTCAATTTAAAAACTAATTATGAAAATTCAATTCAATATTTGTTATCATCAAAATCAATTATAAACCTTAGTTTATAAACCTTGGGTCAATATAAGGTGTTTGATGAAATAGCCAACTAAAACACCCAAAAAAAGATCTTAGGAGGCACACGACTGTAAAACAAGATGAGGGCACATAAAGGGGTGTGCACCCTACAAAAGTCAGGGGGCACACCTCGTGAGGGGCGCACGCCCCAAGGAGTTGAGGGGTGTACCTTCTGTCTTCTTGCTTCAACTTCTTTTGTGATACCCCTACCTGTGGTATGAATGGAAAAAGCTATGAATTGAATTCATTGTGATGATGGAAGTGAAAATTTTTGTGTTGTGGTGCCATGTTCTTCTATCTTTCTAAGTGGTGGAAATTTTGCAACTTTGAGACTTTGCTTGAAAATGGTTGGGAGGAGGATGTATGGGATGAATTTTTATGGAGGATGAAAGGTTTAATGCATGAAAATGGAGTTGGAAAAGGAATGGAAATGGAAGATCCGGCCAATGCATGGTTTGAAGGTAAATTTGACTAAGTCAAGTAGTTTGGACTAGGTTGGACCAATAGGAAGGGGAATTGACCACTTGACCACCAACTAGGCTTGCAAATATATATATTTTAATGGTGAATGGATGGTGAGAAGGAAACATGGCCGGCCAAGCACTCTTTGGCCTTCAATTTTGTTGGTTTGTGTCAATTAATGGCAATTAAATGGTGGTGGGACCCAAGAGTGGAAAATTTGGAGACTTATGTATTTATATACATGAATATATATTGTGAATTGGTGGAGAAGACCCACATGGCCGGGCAAGGTTTGTTCTCTCCATTTTGTCTTGGTTTGGTTGGAAGGAAAATTGGTTAAAGCATTAAAATGGTGGTGGGCCCTTAGTTAATGCATTGAAGACTTAGGTGTGTTTGATATACACATATATGTATATAATGGAAATTCTTGTGGTGAGAAATCCTTTGGCCGGCCACCTTGATATATATAATTATATGTATATGTGTTGGAGTGTAAAATATCATTATTTGGTATTAAGTGTGAAGAAAAGTGGAGAGAAAGCCCTAGAGGTCATCCGGCCATTTCCATGGTTGAGAGAGTTGAGAGAGTTTGAGTGTTTGAGAGCAAATTTTGGAAAACTTGGAGAGGAGCTTGAGAGAAAGTTTGAGAAGTAAAAAGAAAGAGGAAAGAAGGAAGAAGAAAGGTGGAGGAGGAGGCCAAGAAGAAGTCAAGACTTAAAGTGGTTTGTTCTTGAGACAAAGTTGTGGAGAAGAAGAACCATCTTGGAGGTGAAGAAATTTTGAAGTGATTGAGGATTTAAGCTTAACTTGAGGTAGGGAACTCCCTCTTAAGTTATATGTATCTTGAGTTCTTCATCTTCTATTTAGAGTTTGATTTTGTGAAGCCAAGTTGAGAGAATCATGAAATAGAATAGAGAAATTAATGGATGGTATGTGTTAGTTTCTTTTCTCACCTTGGTTGGTTGAAATATAGAATTTTCTTCCCCTTGCATGAATATGATTGAAACCCTATTCTTCTCCTCATTTATTTTTCATAAGGAATAAGGGTTTGTGGTGTTGTTAGTTGAAAGGTTAACATGGTGGGATGGAGGTGGTGAGATTGAAGAAAGTTCTTGAAAATTTCTTTGTTATGGTTGTGTGTAAAATGGTGTTGTGTATAGAGAAGAGAGGAATGATAAAAAGAGGGTTGAACTCCCATAAATTTAGATGTGGAGGATTGATTTGGATGAATAATAACCATGGTAGAAAAAGTAGTTTAGGACCTTGAGCAAATTAAGAAAAACCTAATGTTTGGTGGAAAATTAACCTACGGTCCGGACGGGCCCTAAGGGGGTCCGGACCGGAGGAAGAAGTCCGGAGGACCCTGGGTTCTGTGGTCCGGACC
>JAVXUM010158956.1:0-13274 GCA_035590655.1 Pouteria glomerata
CATATAATCTCTCATGAATTTTGGAATGCAGAGGAAGAAACTGATCCCTATAGAATTCCAACTAAACAGAACATACGGATGGCATTGGTTTGGCTTGTGCAAGGCTGCCAGCCAGGAGACTCCCTGCTGTTCCACTATTCTGGCCATGGTTCACAACAAAGGAGCTATACCGGCGATGAAGCTGATGGTTATGATGAAACTTTGTGTCCCCTAGACTTTGAGACTCAGGGTATGCTTGTTGATGATGAAATCAATGCAACAATTGTTAGGCCTCTACCTTATGGAGTTAAGCTTCACGCAATAATAGATGCTTGCCACAGCGGCACTGTACTAGACTTACCATTCCTTTGCAGAATGAGCAGGTGGGTTTTATATTGCAATATTCGGTTTACGAAGGCACGTCACTAGTATTCAGCTGATTATTACAAAGATCAAAGGGAGTAAGAAATAAACGATGAAACTCAATAGTTTTCCCTACCATGACAGTATACAATTCTTTGGACCATGATTTTGTCGATTTCATCCAACTTCTCAGCATCTTGAATCACTCAGTGGCGGAGCCACGCGAGTTTGCAGCGGTCGCTGCCACTGAGATTTGAATTTTTTTTTTGTTCGTCAGAGTTCATACTCGCAACAGAGAGATGGGATGTTTATAAGGGTGGTTGGCCATCTCTGTAAGATGATCATCTATTTGGATTGTATCATCAGAGCCCATGATTTCTCCTAAAAAATTAACCGCCCTTAGTGTTCTCTCTCTCTCTCTCTATATATATATATGTATCTATGTATACATTCGTGTGTGTGCGTGCGTTTGTGCTGCTTGCTGGTGAAATAGCTTGGGTAAATTACGGTTGATTTATGCATTATGATATACTACTTACACTCGTATACGATCGAAAGTACTCATTACGTATACATTTAACTTTCGAACTTTTATATCCTTGAATTTATGAAAAATTACAAGCTTATGTTTGGCATGTAATATTTAATACAGATAAATATTATTTTTGTAAAATTGTATTTATTTTAATTGTATAATATATGTTTTATAAAATTACAAATGGATTAATATTTTTGTTCATATTTTTTTAAAGAGTGAGGTAAAAGAGATGAAAGGTTATGAGAGTAAAAATTTAATAATTATTTTTATAATGGATTTATTTAGAATTCTACAAAACTCTATAAATTTTTTATTTATTGCATGAATTATAAAATTATAATCTTTACAAATTTATACTAATTTTTACAACCTCAAAAACCTCTAATATTTACTTCATGAACTTTTGCTTCCACTAAAAAAAAATTTCCGGATCCACCGTTGGAATCACTCCTATCATCCTGGTTCTTTATTGATGTTTGGGATCATTCACTAACATAGCCAACTTTTCAAGTAGATGTTGAATTATTTGCATAGATTCTCGACTTTTTCCTTGAACAAATCATGTTTGAACTCTTTAGGTATTATTCATTCAATACTAAAATTCGAACCCTTTTGTCCTCCCTGCAATTAGAATCATTCTAAGTTGAGTCTTTCAAAAAATTTGTGTACCATTAGTGACCTTTATTGCCCTCCACCACCAAAAACAAAATATGTACCTATTGTCAATTATGTTTATCTTTTTTTTTTTTTTAAGTTTTCATTCATGTTTATATCTTTCTCGTTCTTGAAAAATAGGAGTGGGCAGTATGTGTGGGAGGACCATCGCCCTCGATCAGGCGTATGGAAAGGAACCAATGGCGGTGAAGCAGTTTCCTTCAGTGGCTGTGATGATGATCAAACCTCTGCTGACACAGCTGTAAGTTTCAGGCAACCCAAATTAGACCTTCTTAAGATTTTTTTTAATTGCGAAAGGTATCGTATATCTCAGCTGAAAGGAAAAGGTTCAAGCTGTTGCTTTTATGGGAACAGGCTCTATCAAAAATCACTTCAACTGGTGCAATGACTTTCTGTTTCATCCAAGCGATCGAACGTGGGCACGCAACCACATATGGGAGCGTACTAAATTCTATGCGTTCCGCCATCCGAAGTGCAGGAGACAATGGCGTTGGGGCCATTGGGGGTGGTGTTGTAACATCCCTTATCACCATGCTTATGACGGGAGGCAGCAGTATCGGTAGCGGCGGTGGCGGCTTCAGACAGGTGTGTATATTCTATTATACAAGGAAGCTTGTGATGGACATCTATGTGGGGCTCTATGTGGGGCTCACGGGCAGAACTAGTGTAAATATAAACGAAATAAATCTTAGGATGTGTTTAGTTGGATGAAAAATAGGAATGATGAAAAGGGGAGAGAGGATTGTCCTCCATTTCCATTGTTTGGTTGGGAAGAAAGATGGAGAAAAAGGAATAAAAAAAAAGGATGGAAAATAGGGTAAAAAAAGGGGGTGGGATCCACATAATTTTTCTTTGTCAAATTTGGGAGGAAAAAAGGGGAGAAAGAGGGAAGAGAGGATAGTGAAAGGGAGAATTGTGTGATAAAAATATTTAAAAGTGGAACTCACTTGTTTAAAATAATTTGTAATTCATAAAATAAATTATCATATATATATTTCTTTACTTCCTCCAACTTTTGCATTCAACCAAACATATTTTTTATCTCCTACTTTTCTTTTTTTTCTTTATTCCTATTTTCCACTTTTCCCCTCTCTATTCTTCTTTTCTACCAAACACGCGGTTAGAAAATAGAAAAGTTAGAAAAATAAGTATATCTTAAGTTGACTTGTTACTCATACACCTGCCAAAGGCATCTCAGGCATTATGCTACAATGGTTCCACTTCTAAAGTCACTCTGGTCTTCATCTCTATCTCCGACATTGATCTCCTTGAATTCCAACGTTTGTTTCACTTCCAGGCAAACTCTTCCTCAGACTCGTGTATATATATATTCTCACTGTGTTTAGATAGTTAAAACTTTTAACATCATTTGGATACCGTCTTTAACACCAACCCATCATGATAACGAGGACCCGCTCACATCAGGACACCCTAATTTTGAGGTGGTGTGTGGAGTTCCGAAAAAGTTCCAAAAAAAAAAAAAAATCGAAAGTTGGTGCAAAATATGACACCTGACGAAATTTGATTGAAAAAAAATTGAGAACTTTTAGAGAGTTTCTTAGAAAAATTTAGAGCTCCAAAAGGATAATGTAAGGGAAATAGAACCCATCAAGTAAAACATCAGGAAATTTTCAGATAACAAATGTAGAGTCAGTTATTTTCTAGAGATAACTCCTAAGGATAAGGGGCTTGAAGTTGTTTTTTAACTTAAGGATCCTACAATTGAATTCTAGTCATTCATTGATGTGAAGTTAATAAATGTGTTTTTAAATTAAATGATCAGTCGTCAATGAATGATTGAGATTCAACCTTAGGAGCCTCAAGTTGAAAAGTAACTTGAGTCTCCTTTTCCGTTCAATAGAAAGTTTGTGATGATCATTTTTTTTTTAATTGTTTCGTTTGCCAACAGGAGCCGCAGTTGAGTGCTTGCCAGCCATTCGATGTGTATACGAAGCCCTTCTCGTTGTGATTTCCATATACTGACTTTCGCTTTTCTCGGATTGTCCGTAATTGCTGTCCGTTCCTTATGTCTATATGGGTGGGATTCTTCTTTCGTTCTCACAAATTCGTAGAGAATAAAGTGGATGGATACGTTGTTCCAATTATGATTATAGATACATTGATGATATTTTATCTCAATGAAATATATTATGATTAAATTGTATTGGGATTTTACAAATAAATATAACTAATATATGCGTTGTGCATGGCATTATTTTGCATTATCTTCTATGCGAGGCGGGAAGTTATAGTATATTTCTGGAACGTGTGTTTCTTCCTACCAATAAAAATAAATTAAATATAGTGATTGAGTGTGGGTCATATATTCTATGTCATTAGGTATGTATTGGAATGGCACGTATACTTTGGGAACACAAAATAATTATTAGTAATTGGCACTTAGAACCCTTGATTTTGTTTATTTAATTATTAGCTGGGACGTGTAAGAGGAGCCCGAGTTAAAAGACTGTTGATTCAATATAAAATGTTTTTTTTTTTTAAATCAAGCACTAAAACGAATGCTTCTCTTACTAGAATCATTGAGTTACTCCGTATCTTCTTGAATCCAATAAGTTAAAAGATAAATAAATAAATAAATTGACATTGCTTGATTTTATTAGACAACCAAATTGCGTGCAGATATTCAATTATGCAAAGATTTGGCTGAAAAGGGAAGAGCTTTGCTTGTCAGTATTCTCATGCGCGTTGAAAATGTGAAATATTTAATCAAGGATGTGTCAAAATAAAAGAAAAATAAAATTATTTATAAATGTTCATTTTTATATTTAATCAAATAAAAATTAAATTTAACGTCTTTGATTTTATTTCAAAATTTCCTTCTTTTTTTTTTCCTCCACAAATCCGAGATCAAAATACCATTAGAATCTATTTAGTCATGCAAATTTAATATTTTCATTTTAAATCTGGACAACTAAATTCAAAATTCATGTGAACAGTAGATTTTTTAATAGATTTGAATGGCCCAAATTTAGTTAAATGTAGTTGCACATTTTAAATAAATAAATAAATTTCAAAGAAAATAAATTCATATATTATTGAAAAGAAAATACACCCATTCACTTCATAAATGAGCTACTTCTAGGGAAAATAAATATCCTTTTTATTTGGGAGTACAATTCAACATTACAAGCTTCGGGAGGAGGGGGACTCAAAACTCGGGTGAGCGTTGGAGCAAATTGTTCTACAAACTAGGCTGCCCATCATTTTTCCTTTTTCTTTCCTCTTTTTTTTTTTGAAAGGAGGGAAAAAAAAAAAAAAAAACCTTTTTATCCATTTCCAATTCATGGCAACATTTTTATAGCCTGGGGCTTTGCCCATTCATCTCAAAGATATAGAATCTGATCCTGAAAATCAGTCTAAAATCCATTTTTAGCAACCTGCTAATTAATTAAAACCAAAACAAACTTCAATGAGAGGTCCCCCAAAGCACTGAAATTCCATTGCTGATAGCATAATATAACAAAAACCAGTTAACTACTATCAAAACCTCTCCACTATTAACCCCTTTTCCACTGTTAAATCTTTAAAAAATAATATTTAGACATGAAGGAGAACCCCATATATAAAAATAAAAATCCCCACCTTTTCCCCCTAGTAGAACCGGACACGAATTTCACTGGCACTACAGATACCACAAGCATATATCACTATATTCTAAATGAACTTATCTAACCTCGATGATGATTTCTTAGGATCCAGGGGTTGGAACTTCTCTAACTTCAATCTAAAGCTTGTTCGGATCTCGTTGACCACGGAATCTCCTTTCTCTGACTCAATAGTCTCCAGGATGGTTCCAACAACTTCAGCCGCAAGCCCCAACTTAACAAGCCGTCCTTTTTCCTCCCCTCCTTCGTGTATCAGTTGCCCAATTTCATTAAATGTAATTGCATTTTCTGATATGATTCTGGCAAGTATACGACCTAGAAATTCTCCTGCTTTTGGGGCATCATTTACAGCGTCCTCCAAAGCAATGAGAGCAAACTCAAACCTAAAACATGACAATGATGAGTCAAGACGAATCCAAAAACTTATATTTATATTTGTAAATTGATTCTAATGACCACAAGAGTAAACACATTTATACCCTTTGATGAGATTATCTTTATTTAATATGCCATCCTGAGATTTTGTAAGGTTGATGAGTAGCTTGGCCAGAAGATCCCTTTCCAGATCCTTCCTCTCGAAAGAATCAGTGATCCAGATAGATATCATCATGGGATAAAAGCTTGGGGCATTCAAATCTTTTATGCAAAGAGCAACTTCCTTCTCATCTTTGGCACTGAAAAAGCAAGTAACTTCTCAATCAAAATTACACACACACACACACACACAAAAAGGAATAAAGTAAATCAAGATCATTGTGAAAATTTCAACTATAACCACAACAATATTATTATGCTACAGGACACTGTAAGTTCACAACAAAACAACAGACATACATGACTTCCCAAAATGCCAACACTTTGGGCTGGCAGACACTGTAACTGCCTAATATAGAATCAAATGCAGACTAGTAAAGAAACATTTCCTACTCTTTTCTCCTATTTTCTTCACTGTGATCATACACCATCAAATCGTGGAATAAACACATCCATGTTATGTCGATGTCTATGCTTCCCAAATGGATGTTAACAACATTATGTTAGAAGCATAGCCTCACCATCATGTGTGTCGTTTTGAGTAACTCAGGAGGGACTCTGACACATGGTGGACTCATCTCAGAAACCCGTCGAACTCACCTTTTGCCTAGTCAAATTTAAAAAAACAAAAAGAAAAAATGTCTGGAAGCACCTACAATACATCTCGATCTCATTTTGGACATCTCACAAACTTATTTAAACTTTTCTTGTGGATTTTATATTTGGATTATTTAATGAAATATAACATTTTAGTTTATGGATTCATAAAACAATGTTTTGTTAAATGATGTGTTAGCATTTTGGAAGAAATGTAATCATGTGACTTTTTTGTTGAATTTTACATTACAAGATACATAACTTTTAATTTTAATTAGTGTTATATTACATTATTTCTATTGCACTTGAATAAAATATTAATATTTAAGACAATTTTTTTTTCACCAAGCCTCAGGCAAGTTGTAGATTTTTTGAAAATTAATGAGTTGGCAAATTCATACCATGCCGAGTCAGCGCTGTGCATCTTAGGCTTTATGTTAAATGCATTAATAAAAAAAAATTCAAAAGAGTTAAGAAAAAGAGAACCCTATCCTATCTGACAACATGACATTATGATTATATCAATATCTATCTACAAAATGTAGCATGCTATACCTGAATTTTAATTTTAGTGTCATACTGAATTATTCTATTGTACTTGAATAAAATATTAATATTAAAGACAAAACAATGTATTTTTTAGCCCAGTCCCAATTTTGTCGTGCATTTTATGAAAATCGATGAGTCGATTCATCCATGCCATGTCATGTTGATGCCATGCATCTTAGGCTTTACATCATATGTCTTAATGAAAACAACTCAGAAGAGTTAAGCAAATTAGAAACCAATCCTATAGGACAGCATTATGGCTATATCAATGTCTTTCTACAAGGCCTTGGAAGGGGATGGAGAAACAGAGCCTTCTCAGTGGAGGAAGGTGTGAAGCAGTGAGACTCCGCCTAAGGTGGCTTTCTTCCAGCGATGCATGCTTCATGGCGGGACCATCAGTTGATAAACTTGTCCGAAGCATGCACCTGATAAACGACTGATCACATTTTTGTGCACTTAGTTGTTAGAACTTCTCCGAGTGCCTTTTCAGTTTTGTATACAACATGGAGCCTACAAAATCATATATTAACTTTTCCTCTTTGCTTGCTGTGTGGGGAGGAATCATATTCCTATGGAAATATGGAGGATTCTGTTCCTGATGAAGATTGGAGTTTTGAAAATGTGTATTTTGGTGTCAGGAAGACAATGACTCCTCTAAGTGACTTCCAGGTTTTGTAGACAACATGGAGTAAGGAGGAGCTCCATGGTGCCATTTATTTTTCAATTATCTTCTACTCACCAGAAAAAGAATGTTGGACAAATACTGAAAGCCAGTAAAATGAAGGAAAGATGAATAATAAAAATCCTGCACGAGACCAGATATTTACCTGTAGAACTCCCTAATTGCTGCTATGGACATGTCTCGCCAGCGTTCTTCTGGCCACACCACATCTAAAGAAACATTTTGTATCGGAGTTGGTCCCCGGCCACGTACGCTTGGTGAAGTAGACTGAGATCTGTCGACGTTACGATCTGCATTCCTCGGCTCCCTGTTCCAATGGTTCATATTTTGTCCTTGAAAACTTGATTGTTCACAAGGACTGACAAACCTATCAGGCATGTGCCCTGGCATGACATCCTCTCTTCCATAAATTGCCCGGTCTGATACAGAACTGTAACCATTCAGGCCAGTTGGCATTCTTCTAGAATCTACTGGGTTTGGTGCATCAGCTAAAGGAATGTTTGTTATTGATAGATGTCCTCTAATGGACATTCCCCTTGCAAGACCACCCTGGGGACCAAGTGTAATGGAATCTTCACCACTGGTTCTCTGAGGCAAGGGTACTGATGAAGTCCTACTATCAAAAGAATGTCTCTCCTCCAAGCGAAAATCTTGATTTCCAAAACTGCTGGGCTGTGTGGGTAACCCACGAAAACTACCCATCTGAGCATTTGGACTTAACATGTTTGACCCTCTGGGAACAAAATCTGTGGGTTGACGATTCCTAACTGAAGAATTCATGCCTGGACCACGAGCTAGCCTACCAGCTTGCACTTGCCGTTCTTGAGCAGCATCCCTATGCACTTCCTCAATCTTTTTTGGCCCTTCAACTTTCCTCCTCTGCTGCCAATTATTCTTTCTTAAATCAATTGCATCCTTCAACATGAACCTTACCCTAGAGGACAGCTTTGAGTTGTTTGACAATCGGGTCATCATATCAAAATATGCATCCATGTGTTCCTTAGCTTTGGGGTGGTCAATCATCACACCAATTGTGCTCATTAATTTGCACAAAGCTTCAATATTTTCCTCATCAGGATTTTGATATTGGCCCAACAACTTCATTATACATTCATGCATTATTCTCTCAGTCAACATCTTCTTTTTGTACAATTCCCCTATCAGCCTAATGTTACCCAACATCCGTCTCCGCACTCGTATTCTCTTCTCTTCCCTTTCCTCCTCAGACCGATTAACATCACCTTCCTGATCAGCTCTATCAGCTTCTTCTTGCTCTCTTTCACCTCTCTCAAATTCTTCCTGGCACTTGTTCAAAAGCAATCTTTTAAAAGTGATCTTTTCATTATCTTCACTAAAATCAGGCAACTCACCAGCAAGGTGAAAACAGAAGTTGGCATACATTTCACAGAAAGTTGGTTCCATTAGAGCTTTATCAAATATCTGTGATATCACACCAGTAAGAGTAACAGCACTGTCAATGTTAACTGCTTTAACCTGGTTGAAGAGTTTTTCAAAATTCTGTGGTGTTAGCTTATTAAGAATAGCTTTCAACTGCCTCTGCTTGGCCTGTTCCTCATCTGTTACTTTACCTATCTCATACTTCTTTTCAGCTTTGTGCATTACCTGTAATGGAGTTTGAGGAGAAGGAATTAAACCCTTCTGAAATGCAGTAGCACGCTGCCACCTTTCTGAATCAGGGCTATTTCGTTGTATGCCTCCATGATAACCCAATGACTGCATTGGCCCAGATAGGATTCCCCCAGGAAACTGAGGTGTCTGTACACGTGGGTTCCTTAAAACACCATAATTGCCCCCTTGGCCAGGTCGGAAATTGCCCCCGAAACCATCCAGGCGGAGATCCCGTCCTGTAACAAGAGGGCCAGGTAATTTGCTCCATTTCTCATCATCACCCATGCCAACCCCGCGACGAGATCCCCCAGATGGCCTGTCAATACTTCTTCCAGGACTAGGGTATGATTCAAGGGAAGCATTGGTGTAAGAAACCATCAAGGCCTCGGCAATATCAGATGAAATTTCAAAGCTCTCCGGAAGTTCAGTACACTGATCAGAGAATTTCAGCAGGAAATCTCTAGAATACTTTTTGCCTGTGACTTCATTTCCATCTTCACCAAGATGCTTCATTCTTCCATGAACCAGCTTCCGGTCATCAACAGTTTCCAACTTCGGAGTAGAGATGTCAGCAGCATCTTCCCAATCATCAGGCTCAGCTTTACTCTGTGCACCTTCTTCACTTGATACAACATCATCCTGTGCATCAACTGTTACCTGCTTTGAATTAACCCCAGACGTGCCGACCATGCTTTCTGAAGAGGCAGCAGGTTCTTTCTTTCCCTCTGGGCCCTTATATGCCATATAGAGATCAGAGGTTGTTCCAGCAGCATCTGCTTTTTGCAGAATTTCTTTTCTTTTCTTCCTCCCTCTAGCCACAGTACTCTTTGATCTAGTAAGTTCTATCACAGGTTTGTCCTTGGAACCTGCTGCTGGAAGAGATATGAAGCCAGGATGTGTGTCCTTCAAAGTTGGTTCTAAAACAGATGCAGTGGTTGAAACAGGAATTTCCCTCTCATCTGACAGAACAGACTTTGTAACAACAGCTTCACCACAACCCGTATCACTTCCACTTAAAGAGGCATCTGAAGTTGAAATCTTGTTATCACCATTTGAACGAGTAGATGAACTAGAACTTGAATAGGAATTTTTAGCATTTGTAGCAGCCAGCACTAAGGAAGTTGAAGTCACTAAATTATCAGCCACAACATCATCTTTTCCACAAAGACCCACAGGCTCTTCTAAGGATTCAACCTCATTGGAGTCAATTGTTATCTTCAGAACAGAGTTTGGTTTAGTATGATTAACTCCTTCCAAATATTTCGAAGAAACATAATTTGAATGCGTCTCAGAACTGTTTCCATCTTGTTTGGGCCCTTCATTCAACATAACTCTTTGTTCTTTTGTTCCTGGAGTTTCAGCAGTTCGGGGCTCATCATGCTGTGAAAAATCATTTTGCCTAGCAGGGTTACCACTGTCTAAACCATCAATTAGTGCAGCACCAAATGTTTTGGAGGACTCACAAAGAGAGCCTAGCACAGCGCTATCAGTTTTCAATTCGGGAGCATCAGGAGAGGCAGCACTATGAACTGATAGTGGTTCACCTGTAGATTCCATAATGCCTCCACTTGAACTTGACAAAGCAGTGGTGATTTTAGTATCTATGGCCTCAGCAGTTCTGGTGTTGAATGAATTAGTATGCTCTAAAAATTGAGAAGGCAAACCAGAAACAGGGATAGATTGTCCAGAAACCTGCAAAAGACATTGCAAAATCCAACCCGCACATTATGGAATCCCCAATTAAAAGTATAAGGCAATTGGTCCACCAAAAAGTCACAAATACCTGATGCTGTGGCTGAGAATGTTCTTTCTTGATTTGCTTTTTCTGTTCATCCTTAATAGAGTCAGACCTACTAATGGTTTCTCTTCTTCTGCCTTCAGTAACATGGGTCACAACTGGTGCAGACTCCACAAGGGGAGCAGGAGTAGCAGAGGAACATGAATCGGATACTGTGCCCTCCGCAGAAAAAGGAGAAGCTGTACCAGATTGTTTACCTGCAACAGACAATGAAGACGACATCAGCTCTGGACCAGGTTTTGGCTGATGTGAATCGTTTTCCATCCAACTCTCTGAATCCCTTTGAAGATGAACTGAGCTAGTTTCCCCAGCTTGCTCTAGGATTTTAGATGATTCACCTTTGTCATGAAGAGGTGAACCAATAGCCAATGATGATTCAGCAATCTTCTCTGCATGGGACCCAGCAGCGGGTTTAAGTGTCACCTGTACAGAAGCCGCTGGTGCTGAAGATGTTGCAGTGCGAACGTCATGCGAATGTTCCAAACTTGATGGTTCAGCAATGCCATGTAGGGACTTAGCAGGTGGGTTCATGAAAGAGACAGTTGGTGGACCTTGGCTAACTGGAAAGCTAAACCTTGGTGCTTGAGAAGTGGGATTAATTGGGCTATTAGTTAAAGGAACAGAACTTGGCCCAGGAAAATAGAGGGGTTTAGGATTGTAAGAATTAGGGTAGTAATTGATAGGATGAGGAGATGGAACAGATGTAATAGGTTGGGATTGTGTCACATTTGACTGTGACCGCCCACCATCCGTAGATGTATCAGCCCTTCTATCAAGCCTCAGCTCTTCATGCGTATCTGGATGAGTAATCTTGACAGGTTTACGAAGGCCCCCTAATTTTCCTGCCTGCTGTTGTGTGAACTGTTGGCTGATACTAATTCCCACATTGCCCATCTGAGGAGGCAGCTGGGGACCCATTTGGGGTGTAAAATTCAAGCTCTGACCTTGATGCATTATCCCCTGGGGATGGATTGGATGGGGTGGTAGACCGGAAACAAATACCTGCTGCTGCAGTTGAGCATTTCCCATAGGCAATGGCAACGGCATTGGCATTGGCAATGTAGTGGATGTCATGCCCTGAGACTGAATCTGCGGGTTAGGGATGCCAAATTGAACAGGAACTTGTGGCTGATGAAATGGCATGGCCATGGAAATCCCAGGGAAAGAATGAACAGAAGCCTTCTGAGTTTGGGTTACGGGAAGTGCGTTTGAGATTTGAGCATCCCTTCTTGCCTTGGAGACTTGATGGGCATCACCAATATTAGATTGGTCACCTGCACCTCCGTCCTTCCTTGGCATTTGCTGCTTAGGAACTGCTGGAATTGGAAATGCAGACACCATTCTTGAAGAATCATGACGTGCCTGGCAGCCAAGAAAACACAAAACAAAGAGCAAACAAATGAATTAGAATAACCACAACGACCACACTTATACAAGTCACGCTACTTGAGTAATTTAGCTGCACTAATATTCAGGAAAAATAACATTAAACCATCAAGCGTCAAATATACCAACTAATATTCAAGGAAAAATAACATTCAACCATCAAGAGTCAAATATACCCAAGCATTGCAGACACATACAAACCCACAGATATTGTGTGTATAATCATGCCAAATTCAGATTATATGGAGCAATATTTCACTAGTAATATTTCAGAAGGGGGAAGAACAAACTAACCTGGTCACGTTTCTGCTCATCCAAATTTGGCGGTGCCGAGTTTGTTCGAGCAGGTATCTAACCCAAAAAAAGGAAGTAAGCTTTCTAATATTAGCAGGACTAGCAAAGGCTGATAATCACCAAGGAATCCAGAAAATGTTCCAAATATGCATGAACCTAGACCAAGATATTTTTAAATATAAACAAACAGATGAATAAAGACTGAAAGTGCTAATTACCTGCATTCCATTCATGAAACCAGGACTTATGGATCCAAATTGAAGAGGAAATGCCGTAGATGCATCTCCTGGGGCTGAGCAATCAGAGAGTTAAAAAAAAAAAATAACAGTACTACCATGTTATTAATTGTAGTTATAGCAACAACTGCCAAGTTGAAAGGGAAACTGATAAACATAAATAGAAAAGGGGGGAAAAATTACAAACACTGCTGTGGTTCCTAACATTTCTAAAACTCAACAACCGCATCACTAGCATAGTTTATATATTATCAAGCACTAGAGAGGTGTACCTTTTGTTGGGGTTGCAGGAGCTGTGGTATCAGGACTGTTAGTGGCAGGCTGAATAGATGGAGCATTTGGAACAGCCGAGGCACTTTTATGATTTGCCATATCACTTGTTGACTTG
>JAVXUM010158987.1:0-13272 GCA_035590655.1 Pouteria glomerata
AAATATTAAATAAATAAATAATGAATTTCAAAAATAAATAAAATATAATAAAAAAATACATTTTTTAAAAAAATATTTCAAAATTATTAGCGACCGCTTTAAGCGGTCGCTAATATCTCCGCGCCAAATGGCGAGCTTTTGACCAAAAAAAGCCGGGAAATTATTAGCGGCCGCTATTATCTCTAGCGGTCGCTAATACCCTGTGCATTAAATATTAAGCGGTCGCTAAAATATTAGCGACTGCTTTTCCGGTCGCTAATACTTATTAGCGACGGCGTATTGGCGACCGCCATTTAGCGGTCGCTAAACCGTCGCTAATAGTTATTGCGACCGCTCTTTTATCTTTAGCGACTGCTTTTGGCGGTCGCTATAACTCCCTTTTCCAGTAGTAACAGTGCTAGTGTTTGCTAGAATAACGTATCAAGGTGAAAGAGAAATGCTTAAAGTGGAAATTCTTTCGAGAGCTAACAAGTTTCCATTGGGTATTATTATTTTTTTTTAATATTTGAATAATTATCGTTATTATTTTTTAATATTAAAAAAATTACATTTATCTTTGTAATTTAAAAATATTAGTGATGTTGACCTATTTTTATTAAATTAATTGTTAAAATTTAATAAAATAATAAAATAACTAAAAATTTAAGTACTTTTTTATTTTAACACTTTTTTTCTTAAATTTTTGTCAGTTTTCTTTACATAAATTTAAAAAATAAGTAAAAATGAAAAAAAATGTTGAGACTTTTAAAAAAAAAAACTAACAAATATGTTAGAGGAGGGATAAATAAAAAAAAAACTTAAAATTTTAATTATTTTAAATTTTTTGGTTAAATTTTAAGGGTTGATTTAAAATAAATAAATTAATGTTAACAATATTTCAAAATAAGAGAAAAAGTGTAAATTTTAAATATTAACTATCAGTAACTGTAATTACTCAAATGTTAATAGGAGACAAGTATAATTTATCCTTTTTTAATTCTAAAAGTTATTTTATTTTCCCTTTTTAATTTTGAAATTTTATATTTGAAGAAAAAAAAAAGAAAATGAAAAGGAAGGAATAGAATTGTTATTAGTTGTTGACCTTAAAATCTTGCGTAATTTTTGTGAAATTTTGAAATGGAGAATCAAAATTTGTTTTTTCATTTATTTAATGGTGATGAGAGTAATTTAGTAATTTAATTGAGAAAAGAGTAAAAATAATGAAATATTGATCTGCTGGAAGAGTTGTTTGTAATCAAGTACATGGCAAAGATGGTACCGAGAAGAGTCATCGAGCCCATGTTGTGGTTGTCATTTGCACATGGAAAGCTTATGGGCTGAGTGGAAACCATGATGTTCGCTGTTTTTATTCAAGGAGATACTTTTTCCCTGTTTTTATGGCAAACTAAAGTCGATTCTTTTTAATAATGTAGAGTGCTAGCTGTAGACCTCGGTCATGTCTTGGTCCGTTTTAGTTTCAGTACAAATAAGTTATTCTAGTCAAAAATCGCTCAGACTCTTTTAAACACTAATACACTCGATATTTCTCAGTTGCCTTAGCCTGAATGCGTCAATTAATGTCACCTATGCGAACTAAATGCCAAGTATAATCTAAAACTGCAGTTTTTACTCCAAATCTCACATTAAATTGTTCACTCAATAAAAGAATTCACTTTAAAATACGTTTCACTCATGATTTATGCAAATACGCAAAATAAATTTAAGCATTGAACCTATTTAGAACATGAATGAAGGAATTTAACATTTTTTAGTGTAACTTAAGGGAAGAATGTACTCATGTTGTTATCAAGATAATTTTACTTAATATACGTATGAGTTTCATCAATTTTCTATAGATGGCCTTTACCTAAAGTCAATCAAGTCTTTTACAAGATTGTAACTTGGGGCGTTGGCTAACAAATGAGGGTCAAAGTGCAATACCAAAGGATTAAAATGATGTTGCAATAAAATATTTCCCAACTTTTCTCCTTTCATCGCCGTGAATGCCAAACATTGAAACTTTATTAATTTTTTTCTTCTTTTTTTCTTTTTCTTTTTTTTTTTTTTCTCATGATACTGATAATAATAAATTCATGAAAAATTATGTCCCATATATTTTTTTTTTCAATTGATTTTTTTTTTCAATGGATGAATTCCTTGTGTTCTACTATGATGTCAATTACAAGCTCCTCTATTGTAACACCTTATTAGAAAGTTTTCACAAGTATCTCATGACATGCAAGAATCGGCTCACCTATATAACTAAGGTTAAGGGTTATAAATACGATTAAAACAAGAAATTTCATATATTATTTTTTTTTCAAAGGTTTCAAAATGACTCAAAGAGTAATGTAATAAAGAAAGGATTCAGGCTTCAAAGAGTTCAATGATGGCCTAACATTACTCTAAAGGTTACAGACATCTTTTAGAGACATTAATTTAATTGTGTGTGTCAAGCAAAACACCTTGTGCATGCAATAGCAAAAGAATCAAATGTTTATGAAACTAAAAAAATAATAAGTGAAAGAAAAGTAAAGATTTCGTGTCATCTCTTAAATCAAAAAGATAAGGCTCTAAAGCTCACTGAATGTCGAGTTTGTGAATCTCCACCTTTGTTTTGACATACTTAGACAACTAATTCTTATGAGTTCTATTATTTAACACACTTTCATTTTAACAATGTCAAACGTCAGGTTTTAATGTGCTTCAAAAGGTTTATTTTCATTTTGAATCTTATTGCTTATCTAAAACTAAAATTGAACCATTCATTCTTTCTAATGGTTAATACAAACTTAAGATCAATTCTGAATCTTGCTATTACATTCACTTTTTACCAGTCAGGTCTCTCTAAGTTCAAAATTTTTCTTCATTTTTAAAAAAATTTTACATAATGTAATCTACTCATGCTACCATGTGCCACCCCCAACTAAAATCACGCATTGTCCCTAAAGTGTCAGTAAACTACGTGAGTTTGTAGTATGCATGGGAGTACGAGAAAAGCATACTGATAACCTATCATAAGAAAAACATGAAGTACTAATATGGATAGCTACCTTGATCTAACCCTAAATTAAGAGATCATATAGAAGAAAATAATGCTAGGGAGTAGAATAGATAATACCTGATGAAAATAGAGTGCCAAGTTAAAACAAAAATTAATGTATGTAGCAAAAGATGCATAAAATTTTGCCTATTTTTCATCTTTAGGGTTGGATTCTGGGTTGTCACCCCAAGATACAGTGCGACACTCAATCGAGTCTTCATCTTCTTCATTGGACTCAGAGTCCATCTTATAATGCCTAAATAGCTCATGTGGGAGTCTGAAGAGCTGACAAGGGTGATTAGGTAACATATGACAACCATTCTCAAAACGCTTATCTCTCCACAATTATAAATTGGTGGCTACTTCAAATTCATCCCTATCCTTAGTGGGATCGTAAAATAATGTAACACTAGTAACCATTTCTCCCCAATCTTTATAGGATTTTGGACTATCTATATCATTGTGAAATGAAAGTTCATCCAAGTCATCAAATGGATCCATGTCAAAGTATGAACTTAGAAAAAGGACATGGTAGCTAATTCATAATACATACTGCATAAAAGTATAAGCATGGTACAAACTAAATAGTAAAAAGAGATAAAATTAGTAAAACATTACACAATGAAAATTAAATCCATTATGTTATAATACCCAAAGTTTAAACAAAAAACACACCAAGTAAAGAAAAAGTAAATATATTTAAGTTACAATACAGAACCATCATCAAGTACACGCATGTGAATAAGTGCAAAAAGCAAAGACAAAACTCAGAATAGTCCTATCATGTCTCATTGCTGCGGAGGAAATGGGAATAGTGCTTTAGGGTTAAAGTAATATTCAAATAAACTCCTAAGCATTTTGGAGTTCTCATTTTTAGTAACTTCAAGATGTGCCACCCACTCATTTAGTTGAGTAATGGCTTCACCTTATCTGTGTAACGAATCCATGAGCTAGCGGTTAGTCACTTTCTCCTCCTCTTCTGCCTCTGCTGCTGCCTGGAAGTTATTACCTATTTCATGCTGTAGACCTGCATTTTTTCATTTCTTAGTGGGTCATTAGTGTCTAGCTTTGTTGAATGATAGGTAATTTAAAGGTCCTGGGGACTTAACTCTGTGTAAAGTATTATCTATGGCAACTTCTTACATCTCAAAGATATGAGTTAACATCCCTCCAAATGGAACACTGCCTTATCTCTTGGGGCGTGCTATGAAATTGTGTAATTATCCCACAAAAGCTGCATAAAGTTACTAAAAGCTCCAGTTGCTATAGCATAAAGCAATAGAGCTTTCTTCTCACCGCATTCAAAGGTTTAATATAATAGAAAGACGTTATGGCAGCTAAAGTTATGTAAGGGCCAATATCAGTCGTTGATGTCGAACACCTGCATTTGGCCTGCAACTGACCATTCTATTCTTTCTCTTAAAATTTCTACACTAGCCATTTCTATCCCTAGATTATCGACTAGTAGGTAGGGATACGTAGGGAACCTTTGTTGGGGTAAACCAACTAGTTCAACAAATAAATCGGGTGTGACAATAATATTTTTACCTCTTACATAACTTATAATTTCTATTCCTCTCTCTTCCTCCTCTTCTATGGAACTATATTGCAACAAAACTCCTTTACCACTTCAGGAGCACACTAAGTTTGAAAGGATGCAAAGTACAACCATCCTTGCTTACTAAAATTTTGAAACCACTGAAAATTATCACCCTGAAAATATTCTAATTCCTATTTCTCTCTACAATAACTAGTTTATTTTCCTAAAATCTTCCAAACTCAATCTCTGATTCTTAGGTTCTAAATCTCAAATGGTCATAAGTTTTGGTGGCACGATCCCTATGGGTAGGCAATTTACATGGACCCATGACTAAATGTAAAGCAAGAACAAATTTAACAAAAGTACTTAATCATTGTGTTTATTTTGATTTTTGCTTGATAAAATTTATTTTCAGGGTCAAATCGACAACATGATGAGAAAACACCGAAAAAGACGAAAATTCAAAAATTTGTTATAGCACTTGTTCCTGTTACTTCACAAATGGAAAATCCTAAGTCTATCGATAAATGGTAGCTTAGACTATTTTTTCATATTGTAAAGCTTCTCATCATAACACCAATCTTCCATAAAATCACAAATAGAAGACCACACATTTGGGTCTTCACAACATAAGTTCATATGAAGAATGGGGAAGACTTCATAGGCGAGTCTTCTTAGTGCCTTGAAAGTTTGTAGAGAAAATATCACAAAAGAAGTGCAAGAAACTTACCAAGAGTGTAAATCGAGCACTAAACTTCAACAATTGTGAAGGAGGTGTGAAGAACACAAAGAACACTTTGCAAATCCTTGGATTTGTGCACTTTGGTAGTGAAAAAGCTTCCAAATCGCAAGAATAGAGGTGACAAACCTTTAGTCGCCAGATTTTGGATGGGTGAGGTTCAATTTTAGAGAGAGAGAGAAAGCGAGAGAGAGAGAGAGATTTGGAGTACAGAGAGAGGTGGGTGGTTGCATGGAGTATCAAAAGAATCGAAAAGGGGTTTAAAATTCTCCCGATAGGTGCACTGTGTCCAAACGGCGTCAAGATGCTAGGGAGGATATTTTGGGCATTTGGGGACTACCCCTTGCCCTTGGGATGCCAAGGAGTAGTTTGGCATTTTTTTTTGACTTTTCCCTTATTTGTTTGGTTCAGAAACCTTAGGTATTCCTTTAGTACTAAAAATGCAATCTAAATTACTAAAGAAAACTAATGTACAACAACAAATTTGAGATTTCTTGGTGAGAATAGTCAAAAGATGGAGGATCTTGAAGATTCCATACTTCAACTGAGGCTACAAAATTTTCCAAATAAGGTTTCAAGCAGTGCCCATTGGCCTTGAAATGATTCTTGTTCTTAGGATTTTCAATTTCTGTAGCACAATGCTAAAAAACATGTCACACAATGAAAGGTCCAACCCATTTTGATTGATGTTTTCTAGGGAACAAGTGAAGCTGAGAATGATAGAGAAAAACCTTTCATCCCTCATGAAATGATTGTCGGGTAATATGTTGGTTATGTACCTTTCTTATTTTCTCTTTTGAAATTTGCACGTTTTTATATGCATCATTCTTGAGTTCATCCATTTCTACAAGTTAAAGTTTATAGTGAAGCCCTACTTCATTGATATTGGTATTGAATTGTTTAATAGCCCAACAAGTTTTGTGCTCCAGCACAATAGGAAGATGGCATGATTCTCTGTAAACTAGCCTATATGGAAACATCCCTAATGTTGTTTTGTAGGTTGTTCGATAAGCTTAAAAGGAGTTTATTAGGCGTAGTGATAAGTCCTGTGGTTTGGATTAATTGTCTTTTCTAAGATTTGCTTTCTTTCTCTATTTGTAAGCTATAACTGACCACTCATTTAAGGGTAGTAAAAAGTGCCTACTTTATGGCAACACCATATTTATTTAATAGCAAGTCTATTGGCTGATTACAAAAAATATTTACCACCATCAGTAATGATATGATGGCTCTAGGTATTCCAAAATGTGAAAAGATATTTTCATGAAGAAATTTTAGCACAATCTTATGATCATTGGTTCTTGTTGCAATGGCTTTAACCCATTTAGAAACGTAGTCCACCCCTACAAGAATATACTCTTATCCAAATGACACTAGAGATGGTCCCATGAAATCTATACTCCAATAATCGAAGATGTCTAATACGAGGATTAGGGATAATGTCATCATGTTCCTACAGATAAGACTTTCTAATCTTTGACATATGTCACAAGTTGTGCAAAAATTATGAACATTCTTGAACAAGGTAAGCCAATAAAATCCAAACTAAAGAATCTTTGCAGTAGTTTTGATTATGAAAAAGTGGCCCCACATGCTAGTGAGTGAGAAAATTCGAGAATACAAGGTACTTCCCATTGAGTATACAACGACGGATGACCTAATCAGGATAACATTTGAAGAGGTATGGGTCATCCCAAAAAAACACTCTAACATTTCATAAGAATTTTTTCATGTCTTTTGCGCTCCATTTTGGTTGAATGTGTCTAGTCACTAAATAGTTAGGTATATCAGCAAACCATAAGGGTGTGGCAGCTATAATTACTGCAACATTGAAAAGTTGCTCATCTGGGAAGCTGTCATTTATTTGAGGTTCATTATTTAAGTGAGCCTTCATTGGTAGACAAGAAAGATGATCTATTACAATATTCTTAATACCTTTCTTATCTTTTATCACGAGGTTAAACTCTTATAATAGAAGTATCCAATGAATTAACTATGGTTTGCCTTCTGGCTTGGTTAATAGATACTTAAGTACAAAGTAATCTGTAAAAATAGTCACTGTTGAACCAATAAGATAGGGTTTGAAATTCTCAAGTGCAAAGACAACAACTAGAAGTTCTTTTTCCATAGTTAAGAATTTCTTTTATGCACTATTGAGGATTTTTCTCGCATAATAAATGATGTGCACTTTATTTTTCTTTCTTTGACCTAACACAACACTAATCGCTTAGTCACTAGCATCGCACATAAGTTTGAATGGTAGTGACCAATTAGGAGATTGGAGGATGGGTGCTGAAGTTAAATAATCCTTTACTTTCTCAAATGCCTTCTGACATTAAGGTGTCCATTCAAATGGTACATCTTGTGTCAATAAATTGCACGAGGGCTTTGAAATTTTGCTAAAGGATTAAATAAACATCTATAGCACGTGACATGCCCTAGAAAAGATCGAATGTCTTTTACATTTCTAGGGGTGAAAAATCTTTTAATTAACTCTACCTTGGCTTTATCGACCTGAATGCCTGATTTTGATACAATATGCCCCAAAACTATGCCATGTGTCACCATGAAATGACATTTCTCGCAATTGAGCACCAAGTTCTTTTCTTCAAATTGCAGCCTAAGAAATCATCCATGAAAACCTCTATGACATCTCCTGCCATTTCATTAAATATACTTATCATGCAACACTAGAAAATAGTAGAGGCATTACACAGATCAAAGGACATTCTTTTGTATACAAAGATGCCAGAAGGATAAGCGAAAGTAGTTTTAGCTTAATCCTCTAAAGCAACCTTGAATTGATTATGGTCTGAGTACCATCTGGAAAGCAATAATAAGCATGCCCTGCTACTCTCTCCAAAATGTAATCAAGAAACGGGAGTGGAAATGTTCTTTTCTTATCACGGCATTGAGTTTGTGATAGTCAATATAAACTCTCCACCCAATGTAAATGGGGGTGGGTACTAACTCATTATTTTTATTGTGAATTACCGTGAGGCTAGATTTCTTGTGAATCACTTGTATAGGGCTTACCTACTTTGAATCTGCAATAGGGTAAATAATCCCTACATCTAGCAATTTTAACACCTCCACTTTCACCACTTCCTTCATATTCAAGTTAAGGCAACTTTACATCTGTTGAACAAGTTTAGCATCCTCTTTTAAATAGATACAATGATTTTCTCCATCTAATGAATGGGGAGTCTACTTTAAAACTGTTCGTCCTGTACCCACTCCCCGAGTATATGTGGTGTGTGTATAAAAGTGGACTAATTCCCATCAGATCAACTACAGAGTAGCCCAATGCACTTTAATGTCTTCTCAAGAGTTCAATCAAATTAAATTCTTGTGCAGTTGTTAGCTCAGCTGATATTACCACTAGGTAAGTCTCTTCTTGTCTTAACAGTGCTTATTTAAGATTGGCGAGTAAAGGTTTTCTTTTAGGATTTGGAGCCTTTACATTGGAAGTATCCGCTATCTTTTCTAATGGTTCTAAGTTCTCAAATGTTGGAAGCTATTTTCTAATTGATATAATCAACCTTGCTTCTAGCCAATCAAAGATTGATCCTATTGCTTTACTTTGATCAGTGTTGATTTTTCTTTCCTCATTGAAACATAATGCTCTCTCTAAGGGACCTTTTATGAACTCACGATCAATATGGTTTTGCACTAAAGCTTCTATTAAGTCCACCTCTTCCACATCAAGCACCTTTTTGGGTGTTTATTAACATAAAAACGTTTATTTCAAAAACAATGTTGTCAAAAGATATTTTTATAGCTCCATTCCTGTAATTTATTAATGCATTCAAAGTTTCCAGGAATGGTTAGCCTAGAATGACAGGTATTTGATCTTTTGTGGAAATACTAGTTAATGGCTAAGTATCAAGAATTATGAAATTCACTAGGAAGTAAAAATTCTCGACTTGATTCAGTACGTCTTCAAATATACCTCATAGAACCTTAATAAATCCATCAGCTAATTGTAAGGTCACACGAGTGGACTTTATTTCGCCTAAGCCTGTTTGCTCATATACTGAGTAAGGTGGTAGGTTTACACTTATCACTAAATCAAGTAATGGTCGTTCTATATGGCACTTCCCAATATGACATGCAATAGTAGGACAACCAAGGTCCTTGTATTTTGGGGGTGTTTTGCATTAAAGAATAGAACTAGCTTGTTTGGTCATAAACGCCTTCTCTTACACATTTAACCCCCTGTTTACTATGCATAATTCTTTCAAAAATTTAGTGTATAAGGGAATTTGTTGAATTGCATCAAGTAGAGATATATTAATTTTCACTTGTTTGAATACATCTAACATCTTTGGAGCTTGAGCGTCCTTTTTGCTCTTCAATATTCTTTGAGGAAAAGTTGCTTTAGGGATGTACTCCTTTAGTGTAATCACCGATTCAATTTTATTTACCTTCTTCTTCCTACCTTCTACTATTTGTTCACGTTCTTCATTTTTCTTTGTTAGTTGTATATATTCATTTGTCTGTGATTGATCTCCTGCCGCCCACTTAGGCTCGAACTCTTCCCTGGGTATAGCTACCTTAGGGTGAACGATTTTATCAAAACTTTACCATTCTTAAGCGATTTTTTTTGGTAAGTAACCATTCTTAAGCATTGTGATGGTTTGCACTTGCTCATAATTATTTTGTGCACTAGAAGATCCTTCAACCTAATTTGCTTGAGTTGCTGGATTTGGATGTGGTTAAGTAGGTAGTTGACCTTTCGGTTGAATACTCAACGCTTGAGTTATTAGAGTTAACTGAATCTTGATACCATCCATAGCTCAATTGTTCTAGGCCTACAGCGTAGAATTTGTGATCATAAACTACTGAAGAGTCTCTTTGGTGGACCTTTTATTGGGAGAAATATTAATATTTTATTGTGGTCCCATATTTTGAGATTGTCCAGGGTGATGGAATGGTACATGAGGTACAGATGGAGATGGGGTAGCATGAAAATGACAAAGTATGGGTGCCCCATCGTTTTTCCATCTAAGTTGGGATGGTTTCTCAAATTTAAATTGTATGTCTCAGGATATGCATTTCTCCTATGATTTGGTCCTCGATATGGTTGGTAGAATTGATTAACAGCATGAACGGGGACCTCACTCATTTTTTGACTTTGGACCATTTATCTATAAATAGGTATGCGAGGGCAATCATCCATACAATGTGTCTAACTATCCCACATGATGCAACAGACATTTGCTATAGCTTCTTAAATGACTGGTGTCTCATTCTTAATTTTAAGAGTTTTCACTTCTCTTGTTAATGTAGCAGGTTTTGCCTTGAGATCATCAGACTCACTTAATTAATGTATACCCTTACTCAATGAGATATTAGCAGTATGGCTATGTTAAGGTCCTATGGTGTCTCATGTTTGTGTATTCCCAACTAAAAACTTAAAATATGTAAGCTTTCTCTGGGGTTTTATCATGGAACTACCCATTGGACATAGTTTCCACAAATTGTTTAAGTTGTGGTGTCAATGATCCAAAACGGATGCTTATAAGATGCTAGGTTTCAAATCTATGATGAGGGCATGAATGCAACAACATTTTAAACCTCTCTCAACATTGATAGAAAGTCTCTCCTAGTTGTGAACAAAGTTTAAAATCTGATGCTAGATAGCATTAGTTCTATCTGATAGGAAAAATTTCTTCAAGAACTTCGCTTATTACTCATCCCATGCATCAAAGGAATTTGGTTGCAAAAACTCAACCACCGGGTTGCCTTGTCCTTTAACAACAATGGAAAAAGTTTGAGGAAAACCAGGTCTATAAGGCACTGTTGGTCTTTAATGGTTACACAAATGTTTTGAAAATAAGTGAGATGGTCGTATGGATTTTCAAAATCCATACCATGAAAAGTGGATAGAAATTGACTCAGATCAGGCTTAAAATTAAAAGCCCGTTGTGTTTCTGGCCACATAATGCAAGACTCGAGTGTGTCCCTATCTGACTATAAGATGTCTTGCATGGACTGTCTTACAACAACGTTCTGTTTATCACCTTCTGCCATCTCTAATCTAGGAATAGGTAAAAAAGGAGGCAGAAGGTTTTCAAAATGATAGGTGGTTTTAAAAGCTCGATTAATTGAGCCAAACTGTTCTAATCTACCATTACCTCCCCATGTCTAAGAACTCATAAGTAGTGAAAGAAAACTCAAGTGGTCTACTGTGCTTGGGCGATAAATTTTTATTTTATTTTATAATTTTTTAAATTTTTTTTTAGAAAACAAAAGAAAAATAACCTAGAATTTTTCTAACAAATCAAAACTAAAGTTCTCTAGTTATAGTGCCAAAAACTTGACTACTTTACAAATGTGCAAATAAAAGTAACCTCCAAGTACAAAAGCGTGTGGCGTAGTCTTACCTGGTGAGACGAGAATCATATCCATAAGGAATTATGATAAAGCCTATGTTTCTAAATTCTTCTAACCTATTGTTCTATTTTTAGAAATAATAAAAGTAAAACAGCTTTGGCTTTGGAAAGTTGGGTTTGATTTCTACTAACTACCGAAGAGTTAATTTAAATTGCAAGTAATGGAAAGAACTTAAATTGTAGGAACTTAAGTTAATTTTATTCTAAATATGATAATAGCAAGACTTGTAATAAAACTGAAACAATAGAAACAAATAAAACTGGCGTTTAGAGACAATATGTGAAGAAACTTGATTTAATCGACAGATCCTAGTGATTAACTTATTCTCATGTTAGATGTGAATATTATCTCAGTTTACAACTTACATTTAGGAAAAGTAAATTGGAAAGATTTCATTGTGAAAACATTGACTTTAAAGTATAGTCTTAAAATCACATTTAGGATAAATATAACTAGAATGATATTACATTAAAAACATTCTTTGATCCAGGTTCCTTTTCTTTGATTTCAAAATGTAAAGAACGTTTTAATAAATTAACATTATTAGAGATTTCAACGAAATATAATCAGGGTTACAGGTTTTTGAATGTTTTGAAGACCAAAAGAAAATGAAAACTAGAAAATAAATCTATATCTATTTCTCTTATTTTCAAAGTATTAAGAAAGTTTTTATTTTGTATAGTTATTAGTGATTTCAAGGAAATATAAGTAGCTACGTAAGTTTTCGAAGGTTTTGAAAATATCAAAAAATAAATTTAGAAAAACAAGAATCTTAGTAAAAAGATAGTTAGTGCCTAGCTCATAACTAGGAAATGAAGTTTCGTTCTAGAGGAGAGACGGTTAATGCCTTGTATTTAATCAGAAAAAGGATCCTAGTTCTAAGATAGCACTTTGCGTTATGGTGATTGGACTCAAGCCTTCTGTTTGGGCTACCTACATAGCCTATGAAAGGATTAGGTCTATGTTGCTCTATTCGAATTCTAAACTATGGTGCAGTTGTAGAGTTTAGCTCTAAGTCAGCATTTCACGCTGTGATGACTAGACTCAAGCCTTCTACTCGAGTTATCTATGTACCCAGTTAAGGGATTAGGTGTACGCAGCTTTTACCCAAAGAGACAGTTAGTGCTTAGCGAGGAACTCAACTCCAGATAAGGAGATAGTTAGTGCTTGGGATACTGACTAGAAAAAGAAATAAGCCTTACTCCAGATGAGAGGTAATAGTTAGTGCCTCGTACATAACTAAAGATAGAGTTTCACTCTATTAGGGAGTTTAACTCCCAGGGAAGAGACAGTTAGTGCTTTGTGAATAACTGTGGAAAGGAGCTTTGTTCCAAGGATATGCCTAACATATGTGGGTAAGTGTCTATCAATTGGAAAGGGAAGTTAGCTTACATCGAGAGCTCAGTCCTTGGTGATGATGATTAGGTCTGTGTGAATGGCTTATGAGCCTAACGTGATGTGAGTGATGCAATTAACATGATCAGGTATGCTATGGTGTTAGGAACCCGCAAGACCAACAAGCTGCACCAAGTCATGCCAAGAGGTCAAGGCAAGCAACCATGACAAGTCCTA
>JAVXUM010159040.1:0-13262 GCA_035590655.1 Pouteria glomerata
AAATTTTAAATTTTGTCAATATTTATTTTAATGTGTTTGGTTAAGTTTTATTTTGTATTTTATTCATTCAAAAGATTAAAAATGATTTAAAAAATATATAAAAAAATAAGTTGGATCAATTAGGTTGGATCAGGGGCAGACATTTTTGACTTTGGACCGACCTGACCTGACTCTAGAATACAAAAGGGACGGCCAGGGCCGATTGACCTTGGTCGGGTCAACCCGAACCCAGTCCGGCCCTTTTTACATCCCTAGTTGGAATATGCTTTTTAAACAACGGTTTTCAGACAATAACTTGATTTACAAATTTATTTTCAAAAAGCTGGCTAATTTGTGAAATTTTGCCTTTCCATTTTCTGGTTGGGGCAAAACCCTCGTTGCTACAGCCCAAGCTTAGAAACGACAAACCCAACATGATTTTCAAGTTCAAGCCCATTGGGCTGGTTCGGATCTGGGGTTAGCTTGTTCAAGAGTTTGGGGGGGCATTTTGGTCATTTAACATCGTCACAAACAAAGAATGCGCGGGAAAAACCTTCAGCAGGGCCAGTCCTGCTCTATCTCTCTCTCTCTCAATTCTAAAAGGCTTCGCCAATCCTGACCCTAGAGCCGAAACACACCCCCTGTCGTCTTCCACTCTCAAATCAGTGACCGAAAGCTGCGTAGGAGATCGGACGATGAACGGCGATAGCCGACGGTGGGGAGACCGGAGAGATCCGAGAATCTCCAAGAAGCAGAAGCTCATCCTCACCGCGGAAGAGCAATTAGAGTCCAAGCTCGGCTTCGATCTCTTCTCCGAAGGAGAAAAACGCCTCGGATGGCTCCTCACCTTCGCATCCGTGAGTCATTCTACTGCCTCCACACAATCACACCCGTTTTCCCCTTGCATTTTAACTCCAAACCAGCAATTTCCCAAATTCCTCCCATCGATTTCTTGAAATTCTGTTCCTTATAAGCTAAAATCATGCTTCTTGTGCTCTATTTTGCAGTCGTCTTGGGAGGATCAGGAATCTCACAAGGTTTACAGTTGTGTTGATCTTTTTTTTGTTTGTCAGGTAAATAATCTACCTGCCTGTAAGCTTTTGTTCATGTTATTTCTAACTATTGATTTAGCGAATTCTACATTTATTTATTTTTTTTGGTTCAAATTTTGCCGCAGGATGGTTCAACTTTTAAATCTAAATACAAGTTCAGGCCATATTTTTATGCAGCCACAAAGGTTTCTAAATCCTTTTCTGCTTTCATTAAATTATTGTGACTGTGGAGATAATTTTGCTTAATTGCTGCTTCCATGGTGCTGCTGGTCTTGTAGGATAAAACAGAAATGGATGTTGAGGCATATTTAAGAAGGCGTTATGAAAATCAGATTGCTGATGTAGAAATTGTAGAGAAAGAGGACCTTGATCTCGTAAGCTGGGCTATTCTTTTATGTCCTTAAACTGCATCTCATTCTTTTTTCTTATTTTAGACATAATGCATGTTTTTTCTTTGTTGATATTACCTTTAGATTCTTGTTCTCAAACAATGAGATGGGGAAACATCTAGTTTTATTGTTAACCAAACAGTTGATATCTGACGTATTTATGGAGGATCGTACATCATGTAATTATTGTTTACAACTATAACTACTTTACTCCAGACAAATCTACCCATGCGCACACGCATATGTAAGAAAATAACTTTCCATTTGTATGTGGTTATTTGACTCACTGGACTGATTTTGATGTATGTAGAAGAAGTAAGTAGAGTCCGTGTACGATTGTGGCTTGAGAGATATTCCTCAGTAATGTCATTGGTAATGTGGAAACCAGATTGGTGTTTTGGTGAATTGAGAACTAATTTTGATCTACTTATTTCTGATTGAACGTAAATCATTGAAACGAAGTTAACTTACCAAGAAAGCAATGCACTAGACATCTTTAGGTCACGTCAGTTATAGTTGCTTTAAAATGGATTAATTTGTGAAGTCATAAAATTTTGTTAAATGGTGGCGAGTGCTCAGAGTCAGATGTGAGTGAGTATAAGTTGGTGTCCATCCGTGCCTAATCTGGCCTTTCGATGGCTAATTTTTTTTTATTTGTGTTTTTTTTGTCTAGGGCTGGTAAATGAACAATTTACTCATGAAAAACATTCCATTTCAGCTCGATTTCTTAGTTCTTCACCAACTAGAAGCTTTTTCTCTTAGTATTGTTGCCCATCAATCTAGGATTATATAACCCGGGACTATGCTCAATATTGTTGAGATAGCTTTTGAACCATAATAGACACAGTCACCTAGTGGCACTGTGGTCCCTACTACTAGGTATAAGGTAGAGTTAACTGAGTTTTTATGTTTTCAACTTGTATTGGAATGAGATGACAGTGGATATCCAGCAATGTTCTGAGGAGACAAGCTGTTATGTTCTATAACTGCTGCACAAAATTGTTCTTATAAGAGTACAACAAAGAGTTGCATATGCCTATTCACTGCTGCACTTTTGTTCTTTTCCTAATCCAAGATGAACAAATAATGAAGGAAAATACAAGGACTCATTGCCTTTCTTTGGATCTTCTCTTATCCTAATCCAAGTTGCACAAATAAGGAATGCAAATATGTGCAAAGGAGTCAAACATGTGGTCGTCTTTCTTTAACTCCTTGCATTAAATTTCACTTTAAGTTCAAAAATTTATATTGACCATATTAAGCAATAATCATCTAGGCAAGCATATGATTTATGTATCCTTGCTACATTGCTTTATTCTTCTTCCTGTAAAATTTGTTTAGTAATTCTTCTCTTGTTTACTCAGGCTGCATTTGATTTACTAAAAAATGCTAAAAATTTTTGAAAATTTCTGAAAACTTTTAAAAGTTATTCACTTTTTATCTTACTACATGAATTACGAACCATAGCTTATCTCACTTTACCTCATTTTATATCACTTTTTATCACTTCAAACACACTCTTATTTTGTGCATAATCAATATTAGTTAATGCCTAGGGGGTTTGAATTTTCAGATTTAATTTTTCGTAAAAACTGCTTACTTTTTTGTTGATGACAGAAAAATCACCTATCTGGATTACATAGAGCTTATTTGAAGATTTCCTTTGATACTGTTCAACAACTTATGCATGTAAAGAGTGATCTAATCCATGTTGTGGAAAGAAACCAGGCAAAGTTTGATGCGGCTGAAGCTTATGAGTCCATCTTGATAGGGAAAAGGTAACAGTAGTCTCATTTATGTCCTATGTGCATGGGGCAGCAACATTTGAGCCAAACACAGGCATACATATATGTGTATATAAAGCGGCACAAGTTAGGCTTCATAAATACACACTGACAGACAAAAACCTTTCTGAAAACAGTTTTTTGTCTGATGGGAAATTACACATTTTATACATAATTTAGATACCACTTCTGTTTTTTTGATTCCTACTGCAAGTGCGAGTATATATATTTCAATTCTGAGATGATTTCAGTGTTTGACCAGTGGCAAGCAACGAACTCAAGATTTCATAGATTGTATCATTGATCTTCGTGAGTATGATGTTCCTTATCATGTTCGCTTTGCTATTGACAATGGTGAGTTCTCTTTCCTATAGTTGATTGAGAAAATGTATTTTAGTTCTTTATAAAGATTTAATTAAATTTCCCTATCATGCTGTCTTACTCAGAATTCTATGTGATTCAGATGTAAGAAGTGGGCAGTGGTATGATGTTAGTATATCTAGTGCTGGAGTTATGTTGGAAAGAAGAACTGATCTCTTGCAACGTGCTGAAGTTCATGTTTGCGCATTTGATATTGAGACTACAAAACTTCCTTTAAAATTTCCAGATGCTGAGTATGATTTGATAATGATGATTTCTTACATGGTTGATGGGCAAGGGTATCTGATAATCAACAGAGAGGTGAAGATAAGCAGCTAACTTTTCATCTTGGATTTCTTTGAATGTCCTCTAGATTTTTAGTATTTTTTCACCTGCATCATAACAATGTGTTTAATGTTAAGATTGCATTATGCATTCATTGTTAAAATTCTGCATTGGTATTGGTTGTTTTGTATTTAAACTCTTTTCCAAATTTTCTTCAGTGTGTTGCGGAAGACATAGAGGATTTGGAGTATACTCCAAAACCAGAATTTGAAGGCTGTTTCAAAGTTACAAATGTCAAAAATGAGGTAATGATCTTTTATACTATTGTATCTTCATTTCCTTTTTAAGGGTGCTGGCCTATTTTATTAATGCTATATGATTTGTTTCTTCTTGTAGGAAGAGCTTCTTCAACAGTGGTTTGCCCATATGCAAGAGGTGAAGCCTGGGATTTATGTTACATATAATGGTGACTTTTTTGACTGGCCATTCCTGGAAAGCAGAGCAGCCCATCATGGGTTTAAAATGAGTGATGTACGTAGCTCTGTTCTGTTAGTTGCAAGTACTGACACCATATTAAATATTGTGGGGTATTGATATTATTGGCATTGATCTACAATTTGTCAAATGCTTTAGATTTGAATTTGCTAGAACCATGAATTGTAAGCCTTGCTGTGTCATCTGCCATCTGTGCTTGATAAAAAGAAAAGAGTAAGTAGCAGGCAAATGGCATGCAGAAATATTCAACTTCTCAACCTTTATAGTCAATATGCCATAGGCACAAACTTCCAAAAGCCGTAAGATTCATTTTTTGTTGGGCCTATGTGCTTGTTTCATTTGTATATTTTGATCCATTTGATTAAATTTCATTGGAGGTGCTTCTTCTAACTATGACCTTTTGTTATATATTTCTTACTTACCCCCCAAAAAAATAAAAATAAAAAACCTTTTTTCTTGGTGCAAACCAATGAGCAAGAACCAAGTTTCTCTTTTGAAAATAACATTGCTTATATGGTTTCATTGTGATGTTGATGCTATGATGGTAATCCTAAGTTTCTATCAAATCACTACTTTAATTCTCGTGATGCTGCATCCCTTTGGATTGATGTTTTCATAACTATTTGGCTTGACTATGACTTTGATCTTTCAATTCTACTTGCTTTATGTGTGGTTATATGTTAAATCACTTCTAAAAGACTTTCTAAAACATTATTTTAATTTCTTCAATTTTGGTTTCAGGCACATGCATCATTATTGAATAGTTATGGTTTTCTTATTTGTTTTTTCTCTTGGAGCTTGTAGGAGCTGGGTTTTCAATGTGACAAGAATCAGGGGGAATGTCGTGCTAAATTTGCTTGCCATTTGGATTGTTTTGCGTGGGTCAAGCGTGATAGTTATCTTCCGCAGGGGAGCCATGGCTTAAAGGTGAAATTCTCGAATTTGAATTTGTGCTTCCTATGTTTTAACTATTTTACAGGAGATATATATAAATCTATTTGCATACTTTTTTATGTTCTAGACTATTTTGTTTCCTTATGTTCTTTGAACTTTCCAATTGATATCTCCTTTTCCACTCATGTTCCCAACTTCCCATTTAGTTGGTGAAGCTATTCTCATCGCAGCGGGCTTCATTCCTTGTGTTAGAGTGTGTGAAGTAATTATATAAATAATGAAGTTAAATAATAACTGCTTCACCAAGAACAACTCTAGGTCCTAATTGCTTTGCAGCTCGAAGTCCTTTGGACATGTAGCCAGACACAAACCAAGCTACCAAAACTTTGGCATTCAAAAAGGCTTCAAGTTCCTGCAATAAACCAAATGGGCCTAATACTTCTATCTTGTTTTACTCTTCTTCTGTAAAGTCTAGCAGACTAGGTTAATTTCAATTTTTATCAATTGTGCAATACATTTTGTTGTTCAAAATTTTTCAATAAATAACATAATGAGACTTGAATTTGAGTCTTTCTGTTAGGAAATGCAGCCTACACCATTTGGGTGTCCCATAAGAAACAAGATATTTTGATTTCAATTATATGTATTTATTTTCAACTTCATCACAAGCTTGTTGCTTCCTCGACTTGCATGCATTATTCTTCTGTAGCAAAGTTAATACTCTTCAATTGCTTGATTATATGTCAGGCTGTTACCAAGGCCAAACTGGGTTATGATCCATTGGAGGTGAATCCTGAGGATATGGTTTGCTTTGCAAAGGAAAGGCCTCAGGTATATGATACTAAAAATTGTTTATTGCTTAATAATTTTGGTTATAGTAAAGATTCCAAGTAAACCACAGGAAATTATTGAACGATAAGGGATGAAGAACAATTAACATATGTCAATTTGAAATTGCACTGTCGATGGTGAACCATATGATCAAAATGTGTTTATAATAATCGTTTATGTTGCTCGGACTTGGGAACGAGTGTCAGACTTGAATATGTATCCAAATGTCAGATTGCTTATTAACTGTATTTTTGGCTATGGGGATTTGGCTGAAAAAGTGTTCCAATTTTGGATATGGGTATGGGGATATGGCATAAAAACAATATTATATATAGAAGTGTAATTTATATACAAATAAAGAGGAGATAAATATATTTTTTTTAGCGCTGTAACAACACTGTATCATAAATCAATGATAATAGCTAAAATAAAAATAGAATTACAAATAAAAATTCATTCATGAAGTAAATTATAAAAACTAATTTTGCATTTTTATCTTTTTATATTATGAAAGACCAAAAGAGTTTGGAGTTGCATGTCACCTAAAAGATTTCTTAAACCAACCTTTATCTTTTTTAAAATCAAATATGTCAAAAAAAATTTCACCACATTCATCATGGATCTCACACCCATGTTCGTACTATGCTATGTCGACACGGGTACTTTATCCTAAAGTGAAAAGTCCAAGTAACATAGATAATCATGGCATAACTGGGGGGTTTCCAGTATGCTCCAAACTATACCACTGCTTTAATAACGATCCATGTAGTTCAATATTGTCCGCTTTGGGCATTGCAACTCTCACGGTTTTATTTTATGAGGCTCATATAGGCACTCTAGAAAAGGCCAAAACCATGAGGGTTGTAAAGCTCAAAGTGGACAATATTATACTACGTGAGTTGTGGTTCGCTATAGTAGTTTTAACGAGATGTATAAAGGAATTGTATAATGCATTTGTAGAGTATGAGTTCTATCCGAAGTAGTTATATTTTTAAAGATTTTTAAACTTTAGGAATTAAGTATGTATAGACATGAGTTTGAGGGTTGTAAGTGACTTTGGTGATCATGTTAAGAAATATCATGAATGGTTAGAATAAGAGTGCATAGCAGAAGCTAGTTGTGGTTTTGAGAAGTTGAAAATAGTGAATTGTAATTTATTGATAAATTTATATAATTTCTAAGGTGTAATAAATTATATTTTGAGAAAGATTGTTAAGGTGCAAACTTAAGATGACATTAAGATTCTAAAAATTTTGGTGTGGAAGGTTGGGAGGACCAAATATTATCTAAGAGTGGGAGAATGAGAAGTTAATTTCGATTCAATACGTTGAGACCATGTTTCAATGATGAAACTTTATTTAAGCGGGTGGGTCTCCGCAGCAATGCCCATACAACATGCCACGCCCCCTTCCCACCCCCTACCCAAGAAAAAAACACTTAACTATTGTCCTTGACATGCTTGCTTGAGGTAACAGTGCACACCTTGGGCGTCTCTTGGGGCATGGCATGCTATAAATCGTTCACTGGATGTGGTTGAGGGATGTTAACGGTAATGCTAAGAGGCATGTCAAGCGCCTTATCGCAGAAGCAATGACTTTGTCTTACATTGCTTGGGCGTTGAATGAGAATGTGCTATATATGAAGGTTCACAAATCTACGAAGTACAAGGCCCTTTTTTTGGTGCGCTTTTGTGGGCTTTAAAGAAACAAAACCATAAGGGTTGCAAAGCCTAGAAAGGACAATATTGTATTATGTGGATTTTAGATCATTACAAATTTTATCAAAGCTAGTACCTACTCGGAAGTGTGTGGCAATGTAGGGGCGTGTGCCCAATTAGGGGGAGGATTATGAGGGACTTGCTTGTGGGAGAGTGAAGTAAGGGGTGAAGCAGAGAAACAATGTCTTCTATCCCATATCGCTTGGGTAGAGGAACGAAGTGGCTAATATGTAATATTTAGTATTTGTAGCTGTGAGGGCACTAGATTCAGTGGGAACGTTAGGGTTAAGTATGCTCAAGTGGGAGCAGTACTAGGATGGATGATCCCTGAGAAGTAGCTAACTAAGCCTAAAGTGGATAATATTATACTGTGTAGATGCGGGTCGTCACAAATGGTATCAAAGCCAATATCCAGTTCGGAACACAGGGGGTCGTGCCTTATTAGGGGGAGGGTTGTTAAAGACTGTGAGGGACCTATTCCTGTCTGGGACTATGCTTGTGACAGAGTGAGCAGGGGATGAAGCAAGAGTAATGCTTCTGTTCCATATCACCTGGGTGTGAAATGGGAATATGCTATGTATGAGGCACGAATCTACCTAGTATAAGGCCTTCTTTGGGGTGCTTTTGTAGGCCTCAGAGAAACAGAACGGTTGCAAAGCTCAGAGCAGACAATATTATATTACGTGGATCTTGCATCGTTATAGCTTTTTGTTCAGCCTTCTTGTTGCTAAACAATGTTTGCTTATCTACCACACTTTAAAATCTTTGATACTATTTGCTTATTTTATTTACTATGCCGAAGCTTGAAAATAGACCTAAACCTTTTTCTACTCAAGTCCTTCCTAAATCGCTCTTTCTTGGCCACCTAATAAATGTCAATACTCAATAGTAGCATGCATTTGACCCTTAGGTGTACTGAGAGAAAAAGAGTTCAATATAAATAATAAAGTTGTCCTTCTAACAATTTAAGTTTTTAGGAGAGATAGTGGCTGATAGTCTAATGGTATGGATCTATTCGTAAAAGGTATGAATTATAAGTACATATTCTGAAGATGTATGACACCCCTTCATAACACTTTTGACTGATTGGTTGCAAGAATTTTGGAAAACTAGTTGAGGAATTTCTAGAGAACTAAAATGTTTGGGTTTAGGTGTTTAGTTAAAGTCTTAAAAGCTGAGATGTACAGACACTTTTAAGAAGGTGTCATGTCTGTGTCTATGCTTGTTGGACCTATACTAACGTTCTATTATTTTTTTTATTCTTTTTTATAATTATACAATTTTTTGCTCTATTTGTTTGGGGGATTTGAGGGGTTGGGATTGAGCTATTGATCTTGTAGGTCTCGCAAATCCGTTGTTTGCACAAAAAATGCATCGAATGTGCAAGTCAATTAGGATTACATATTCTCCATTGGAGAGATATAGAATACCGCAGTGGAGGTGGTACTCTACATCCCATGATTTCCCTCCTAAATCTGACATTTAAAAATTCTTCTAATCTCTTATCTCACTTATCCCATCCTAACAAACGCATTATAAATCATCCTGTCTACCGTTTTGATTTCGTTTTTATGTACCTCTAATCTCATGGTGGTAAACAAACTTATCCCTTGGACACTTGGGGATGTCCATTGCTTGAATGCATGCATCCATGGTAAACACACATGGAATAATATCAAGTTCAAATAAAAAACATAGAATCCAATAATGAAACCAAAACAACAATATAGTCCTATTCTTATTAACCTAAAATCCAATCTTCCAATTTCTTTATGGATAGAGTCTAAAATATATACTAGGACTATTTTTTTTTTAATAATTATTTTCCAATATGTGTAGTGGAAAAATGAATTGTTATTATTTTGATATAATTAAAATATAGATGTATTTTTGATATACACATACAATACAAAAGATATATATATATTTTTGTTTTTTATTCCTGCAAATTGCTCCATATTAGGTGTGATACACAAGAAGTTCCATTTAGGATTTGGTAGAGTGTAGTTTTGTAGATAAAACCGGTGCTGTAACTGCTGTTGTAGTTCTATCAGTGATTATCTGTGATTCTGTGAACATCTGCATGGGGCTACTAGGACATGAATCGAGGATCCCTTCTGTTGCTTCTATACAAACTACAGATTGGGTATATCGGGGGATGTAAGGCAGTGGGTTGGGTTTCTTAGTCCCCTAAATTCTCATTAAATGCCTGGCGAACTTTTAGGAAACTTAGGAAAACTGGAGTAGTAGACTCTTTTTCTTCCCTTTTTCTCAGTCGTCAACCTTATTTTTTTGGGCTGGGAAGAGCCAACATTTTTAGAAAATCTGGTTCATTTTATCATTCAAGCTGAGTTGATTAGATTTATGGGCTTGTTTTGTTTTTGAGGGCTTGTGCTTAAGGGGGTAACTTCAAATACAATTGGAATATATGCACATCAGACCAGCACTCATCAAATAGGAAAGTAGTCTATAGCTGGAGAGATGGCTTGTGTTTGGCATTTTATTGACATTTAGAAATTATGTACAATATCTTGCTAATGGATTCATTTTGCCCCATTGAGAAAGTGTGGATAACATTTAGTTAGCTCCTTTTAATTATTAAATAAATATTGAATGAAGCATTTTGGTAGTTAAATCCCTTGTATATACCTTTCTCTCATTTTAGTTTGGTGTAACTTGACGTAGCTCTATGCTTGGACTATGGTGGCAGTATTATGCATCTTATGATGTGGCCACTTCTGTTCATAAATTCTTTGTGTTGGTGGTGTACCGTGATACGTGCACTTGATAAATTATCAGGCATGGGTATTTGTCTAAAAATTGGATTAATCTCATTAACATGTCAAAGAATACATGGAGACGGAAAAATATTTATTGTTTAATATATTGCTTTGATTTTCTACGGTAAACTGTTGTTTACGAGGTGCCATATAGTATTTTGTGCATAAAATGGAACTTTTATGCATACTTTTGTATAAACATGAATTGCCTCCAGTACATATTTCATACCCTTATCCAAGCGTAGGTACTTCATATGGTTAGAAAAGTCCAAGCAACGTAACTGGTGTATTTTGTGTCATGTAAAGGGATTTTTTTCCATTTATGGCCTCAGGAGGAAGTTCCAAAGCCACACAATTTTTGTTGTTTTTTGGCAGATAATGTGCATTTGTCTTTCTTTCCGTAAGCAGTATCAGCGTTATCTATAAGATGTCATTGGATAAGTGTAGTCGAAAGAAAGAGAATTACTTCTGCATACCCTTATTGTGAATGGTTCTGATATTCTCTTTGTTTAACTGTCACTCCAGATGATGGCTTCCTACTCTGTTTCTGATGCTGTTGCAACTTATTATTTGTATATGACTTATCTCCATCCCTTCATTTTCTCCCTTGCAACCATAATACCCATGCCGCCAGATGAGGTTTTGCGTAAAGGAAGTGGGACCCTTTGTGAAATGCTTCTTATGGTCCAGGTGGGTTCTTGGGAACATGTTGATACTCTGATCAATCCCCTGTTATATCATGAATTTGTTTTCCTCTCTTTGAAATTCTGTTTTTTAATCATGTAACTGCTTGTAGTTGAATTACATTTCACTTTATATCCTTTAAGATATGAAATTTCAGTGTCTTTCATTGATGTCTTTGGTTGTGATGTATTTACAGGCATACAAGGCAAATGTTATTTGTCCTAACAAACACCAATCTGATCCAGAGAAGTTCTATAATAATCAGCTCTTGGAGAGCGAGACATATATTGGTGGCCATGTGGAATGCCTAGAAAGTGGTGTTTTTAGATCTGATCTTCCAACTAGTTTTAAGCTTGATCCATCTGCTTATGAGGTGTGGTGTTTGCATTTTCACAACCATCAATACTTCTGAACAAAGTCTTTTTGTTCTTTCAAATGTCTTATAAAAATGTTTGATGATACAAGTGCTTTTTCCTTGAGATATTAACTTTCTGTCATCTTACACTTTGAATGTGGCCAGTCCTTGAACGTTACGCTAAAGCAGAAAGACACTGTGTTCTAAAGCTAAACATTATTGGTAATTATTAATTTATTATACTTGTTACTTGTAAGTGTGATCGCCTTCTCTTGGAGTGGAATTTAATGATATAAGTATATAAGTTACACTGCTTCTCTTGAAAAAAAAATTGATATTGTCACTGCTAGATTACTCTTAAGTGTAATTTCTCTGCTCAAAAATTGATCTATAATAGATTGATTGGATGAAATAAATTCTTGGCTAAAGACTGGTTAGCTGTTTGTCTTGAAAGAAAATATGGGCACATAATTTTCTATTTATTTTGGAATCTCTAACATTGAAACCTGATCTGTCAAATAGTGATTTATTATCCCTTTCTGGATTATTTTTTGTTTTTTTTTTTTTTTTTTTTTTGTAGGATATTTTTGAAATATTTTTGTCATAAGCAAATATACTTTAGGGGGTGTTTTCTTTTTTTTTTTGAAATATTGTTGTTTTCTTGGAAAAAAGGAGTCAAAATATCAATTGCATATAGAAAGTAGTATAGAAGTGGTGTTGACCTTGAATTGAGTTTTACTTCTATTTTTGGATGTCAAGGAACTTGGATGATTTTTCAAATGAATTGCAGTTTGTTATGTCCAAGACTAATTAGTTAATAAACTACCAAATGGGTGCCACGGGAGCTGTTATTTCTGTTTTCTGTTGTAACAGAAATTGAAACTAGCTAATTGCATGTTAGTTGAGTAGTTAGAGACTTTGGAGGAAAAGTTAGTTAGAAATTAGCCTAAATAAGGCTATAAATAATTGTTGAAACCAGTGGAAAGGGAAATAATACATCGCAGTTCTTTTTTTTTTGCCAAGTGAAATTCTATTTCCTTCTTCCCTAGCTATAATAGTGGTATCAGAGCAGAGTGGGTTCTTGGGTTAGTGTTCTAAAGGACCACATGGCCGAAGGAACTAGGGCAGCGCAAAAAGCTAAGAAATGAGAGGAGGCTATTCAATTGCTGAAAGAGGCAGTGAGATGAATGAGAAAGAGATAAGAGAAATCAAAAAACCTCTTAGAGAGTTGGGCGTTATTAAGGAGATGATTGTAGCCATGAGTGTGAAGCATGGTCAAATGGCCAATCACATATATGAGAAGTCACAGCAAGGAGGAAGTAGAGAATCAAGGCGGCAGCAACCAGAGCCATCGGAAAATGTTCAAGCTGCATTTCAGATTCTGGGGGAATACCCCTTAAGGTCAGAAAATTCCTAGCATTCTTCCCTTCCTTTCTATCAAAGAATTGCTAAGATTGAATTCCTTCGGTTCTATGGTGAAAATCCTAGTAGATGGCTGTATAAATGTGAAAGATTTTTTGAATATAATGAGGAAGTAGAGAATCAAGGCGGCAGCAACTAGAGCCATCGGAAAATGTTCGAGCTGCATTTCAGATTCTGGGGGAATACCCCTTAAGGTCAGAAAATTCCTAGCATTCTTCCCTTCCTTTCTATCAAA
>JAVXUM010159094.1:0-13254 GCA_035590655.1 Pouteria glomerata
TTTTTACTATGTTATGAAAAGCAAGAACGGAGAATGCTAGGAGTCGGAGAGGGAGAGCAAGACACAAGAGCTGTTAGAAAGTAACTATTAAATATGATTTTGTCTATATAGATTTAACGGAGGATATGACCCTTAATAGATTTGATTGGCGTCATCAAATCTATATAGTCGACCCCACCTAGTGGGAAAAAGGCTTGGTTTGGTTTTTATGAAGAGCAGGAAGGGGTCCACACAATCACTGTCCCAACATGAAGTAGCCAACTGCCAAACCAAATTAGATATAGAATTAAATTAAAAAATGCATAATTATGGAGACTGAACAAAATATAGTCAATTACTATGATGAGTCATGCACTCTATATCTAGCAAACTCACCCATAAAACACCAAAGTTTTGCTGTCAGTTGATTTAACACGAGTAGGAAAAAATAATAGCCAAATGGATGTAAATTTCTGATTATATATATTTCTAGAAAATTAACGAGAAAAGGTCCTCTGTCAAATTAAAGAAAAAAAAAGACTAATGATTTATGATATTAGAAAAATTACAGGCCTGGGATGTGATACCCCGGGTTATCGAGATGAATGAAAATGGCATTTAAATTGAACCGAGAAGAGTTTAAATGTGCGATGGGTGCCTTGAGCTCAAAGGTTGGTTGGCCAAGTGTTTGATGAGAAGTCTGGAGGTTCCAGGAGAAAACTGGCCTCGGTGGGTGCCCGAGCCCATGCCCAGGTGGGCGCCCGAGCCGGCGTGCGCCCAAGAAAACTTGCAGACACTAGGCCAAGTTGGCTCTCGGCGAGCGCCCGAGCCCAGGCCCAGGGGGGCGCCCGAGGTCTCGTCCGCCCAGGAAATCCCACAGCGGGCGCCCGAGCCACTCCAATGTGTTCTGAGCTGTGTCCGGCCATTTCAATTATGAAGTGTCATTTTGACTAAGTCAACATCCAATTGATTTTAACCAAACCTTGGTCATGAAGGGAGGATGAAATCTCGGCCAAGAGGGATTAGAAGACCAAACTTATTGTTTTCTTCTTAATTTGGATTTTGTGGGAGTTGGAATTTGCATTTAATGGTAGTGGGACCATTGCCATTAAAGGGGAAGACTTTGCTTGCTAACTTATGTATGTTAGATGAATGCATGGAGGAGAATGGCTTGGTCGGCCACTTGAGGAGATATATATATATATATACCTATTTTGTTAGTTGAAGAGGAACCATGTGGAGGGATGTGATTAGTTCTTGGGAAGCCAATTAGTTTATCTAACTAATTTGGTTAGAAAACTTAAAGACTTTGGTTGAAATGAAACTAGTGACCAACTAGATGAGGGGAAGACAAGTCTTCCACGTGACCTCCTCAAGGGCATCACTAAATATATATGTGTATTTTCGGCTAAGGCAAAGAGAAATAGCAAACCATAGAAACAAAAGAGGAGAGAAAAATTGAGAGTTAAGCTTAAAGAGAAATGAGATTCGGCCAAGGTAGAAGAAGAAGGAAGAAGAAGAAATGAGGAAGAAGAAGAGAGAAAGAAAAGCTTCTTAAATCTTTGGTGAGTTCTCCTTATTCTAATTTTAATTGGAGTAAGGTTGGTATCTTTTCAAGTTTTCAAGATGAACTAAAAGAAAGTTGGTTTTCTTGAAGAGTATTGGTGATCTTAAGAAAATGAGAAAGAGTTTGAAAGAAGAGTTCATAAACTCAATTTGGAGCCAAAAAGGGGTTGATTTCTATTTCTCTTGAAGCTCTTAAAGATTCGGCCAAGAAGGAGAGGTAGGGAGATCTATTACTTCCTTAATATGTATTTGATTGTAGATGATTCTCCTTGAACAAATTCTTATGTTATGATGTATTGAGGACTTAGAAATGAATTTGTGGGTAACCTAGGATGACTTGAGAGATGTTTATAACTTAGGTTCATGTGATGGTTTTTTAATGACCTAGAATTGGTGGAAGTGGAATTGGCAACCTAGAGGTAGTGAAATTAGTGGTGATGATTTGAGAATGCAGTCACTCACTCAACTTAGTCTTAAACTTTAAATCTGAAAATTTTGTTGACAAAGAGTATATTGAACCTTATTTAATACTAGAAAGTTTGTTTAAGTGTGCATGGAAAGTGTCTTGATCACTCTTGCAACATTTTTACATGATTGAGGATTAAGGTGAACCATTGAAGACAAAAATATGGAGAAAAGTACTGCAAGTTTCTTTTTTGCAAAAATTGAAAATTTGCTTGTTTAATGTGATGTATTTGAGTTGAATTTGATTTGGTTCAAATGACATTGCATTTGGAATCCATTTGATAGTTTAAGTTAATGTTGTACCTTGATGCATAGTCTACGATGATGGTTATATGATATGATGAATGATGAACTCAAGTGTTCTAAAAAGATAAAATTGGTTGATTTTAAATGGGGATAGTGGGGTACGGAAAATAGTAGGGGCTGAGATACCCTCGGGTCGAAAGTCCTGGATCCTGCGCTGGGTTGGTTGGGGTTCATTCCCGTAGGTTAGTAGCCTACGAAATGACTTGTATATTTGGCGTAGCGTCGCCCTGGACCTCGATCCTATATACGATTCTGTGTTTCATTTTGGCATAGCATCGCCCTGGGCTGAGATCCTAAAGCACGATTTGGCATAGCGTCGCCCTGGGCTGCGACCCTAAAGCATGATGGATTGTACCCACCCCGGTGTTTGTGTGTGAAACGATGGAAATGATATAAAATGAAAACCTTCAATCCTTGCATGCTATTGAGATTTTTGCAATTGCTACATCATTCATGGATTAGATAAATTGCTTACACATGTTTAATATGTTCATTACTTGTGATTATGACTTCATGCATGCATTATATGCATATTATTGTGAAGTGTCGTGAGCACGCGCATTTAGTGCTCACGCTTCTACAGATAACCTTGCCGGACCCACACAGGAGAGATCAGATGAGCCTTGAGTCCAACTAGATAATCTTACAAGGAGTGCCGCAAAAGTGTAGCCATTTCTATATTTTGATAAATGTATAATTGAAAATAGAAAGTTATGTAAGATTTATGTATGGTGACTATTAGATGGAAATGGCCTAAGGGCCAGTGATGTATATTGATTTGCATTTGGAGGATGTATATTTATGTTATCTTTTGGAAATGTAATGGCCTTAAGGCCCGTTTATGGAACTTATGTTTTTGGTTGCCTCCTCAATTCATAACTATCAGTTTACACTAGTTAGGGTATGAGAATTTATGATTTTGGTGGGTATTAGATTAGTGGATGAATATTCTATACATATTTATTTATGACAGGTCCAGCTTTTAAACCATGTAGTCCTTTATATGGTAAGGGAGGTTTTATGGGTCCGTTGTGTAACCGCAGCGTTGCTTTGATGTTGTTAACCCGTGTTCTCATGTTATGTATGTTTCACTCACCCCCGGGTCCCCGAACTCAGAGCGTGACATACATGGTCAAAATTGAACCATTTAGAATTGGTTAAAATTGAACAATGCCTACTCCACATCACCGGCCATTAATCCCTTAAATTGTCTTCTTTTGCTAAACACCCTTTTTACACTTGAAAACAAATTGCTCTCTTCACACTTAAAATTAATTCCTAACACTTGAAGTAAAATAATCCCTTTTTAACACTTAAGATTAAGTCTCCAAACACTTAAACCAAATTAAGGGTTTAGGGGTTTTAAACTAGTAAACCTTAAACCATTGTTGACTTAATTGATTTTGAACTCTAAACATGCTCTTACTTCCTTTCTCTTTAAACAAAACCTAATTCTAATACTTATTTCATGATCTTGAACACATAATCTTCTCCAAGCTATTTTAAATTCCTAACTCATATCTATTCAAAAGTTTTGGGTATTACAGTTCTAGCCATTAGTTACCTGTAGGAATAAATGGCACATGAATCTAAGACCCAATGTGCTTGTAATATTAGAAAATAGGTTTAAGTTTATATTTTGAACTTAAAACTTGAAACTTAAACTCTAACGAGCCAAACTGAGCAAACAGGTTCCAATGTCTATGAAACTTGAAAGGCATAATCTCCTGACCATTAGTGACATGTAAGAATAAATGGCATGAGAATCCGAGGCCTGGGTGCTCATAATCCTAGAACATAAGTTCAAGTTTAAACTTTGAATTTAAAACTAGAAACTTATCCTCTAATGGTACACACCAAAGCAAACAAGGTCTGATGCCTGTGAAACTCGAGGGGTACAATCTCCTTGCTGTTAGTAACATGTACGAACAAATGATGAGGAAATCAAAGACTTGGGTTGCTCATAATCTTAGAAAATAGGTTTAGGTTAAAATTTTGAACTTGTATAGTTTAATATTTATTATCTAATTTTATTTAATTATTAGTAAATAACACGTACCTGTAACACTTCTCAATTGAAATTAAATATATACATATTTGTAATACCGAGAAATAAAATTTATATTTTTCTTAATGCAACTCTCTATCTTAATACAACTCTTCAGATATCATTATTAAATTCAATTATATAGTCTATCCAACCTAAAGATGGAACAAGTTTTATTATATTGATATAGTCAACTTTACTAATTTAAATTTGAAATTAGAATTTAGAAAAAAAAAATCATTCTCCCAAAACTAATTTTATTCAAATATTTGTAAAAATGGAAAGGTAGAATAACTAATATAAAAAAATAACTACTTCCAAGTCTAATTAATATTCAATATTTTTTGTACTTCGAAATTTTAAAAATACTAAAATTGTGGTTATATGAAAAATAACTTAATCATTATTTAATCTTTTTTATTTGTATTTTTTAAATTCAACTATATTTTTCTATGTATTTTTAATTTAATTACTAATGTGATTGAAATATATAACTTTAACAATTATATTAAATTTTTAAGAAAGTGTGTTCCAAAATCCATGAGCAAGTGAATTTTTTTTCGAAACTCAAAAAAGTAGATCCCTTTAAAGAACCCATTAATTTTTTATATTTATCAAAATCATGTACGACAATTCTAGTATATTTATAGGTGAAAGAAAAAGTGAAATTGTAGTATTTTGAAGATATGGGATAAAGAAACATAAATTTTGTGGAAGATCTCAACAATTCATTGAAAAATAAAGCTTAATTTCAGTCTTTGGATCTTAGTTTGTGAGAAAGACATTTTTAAAAACTGTTTTATTTTATTATATGGATATTGATAATTTTGTTAACTAATAATTTCTTTTTTTGTTCCAGGTTTGAATGACCGATGAAGCAGACAACACATTTTCTTTTTTTTTTTTTTTTTTTTTTTTTTTTTCCTGTAGAATTACATTGGACTTATTAATTGTAATTCAAAAAATTATAATTTTACTAATATAAATTAAGATTGTTGTTAGTTTGTTTTTTCTTGTGTTTATTATTTTAATTTTAGTATTTAATTTTATAAAATTTTACAATACGTGTAATACGGGTACAGGTACAGGTACAGAATAGGAAAAGATAAAAAAAAAAAAATAGTACTAATAACTACCTTAAGTTGTTGCTAAAAGTAAAATAAAAAATTAAAAAGGCTATTAATGACCGCCATAAGCCATCGCCAAGGTGGTCGTTAATTTTTAAAAACCATCCGTGCTCTGAATAGCAAGCAATTGCTAAAAGGCTCAATTTTGTCTAATGACTATCATGTGATGGTTGCTAAGAGTTATTAATGGCGAACGTTTAGTGGCCAACCATTGGCAGTCATACCTCAATCATGAAAGGGTGTTATCGATTGCTTCTAGTAGTCGCTAAGGCTCTTATTTCTACTAGTGTCTGACTCATGCTAACTTGGAGAATTAGATAAGTTTAAAAAATGTTTTAAATCCTAAAACTAAGATAAGACTTGGTCGACATAGAGGGATTGCCCTAAAATTTCCACTCCTAAGAATAAGTTGTCCAATTTGAACTTCAAATCCAACATAACTTTTTTTTTTTTACCTAATATAGAATTTGGTGAAACTCGTGAATATATATTTCAATCTACCACCTTACAGCCATTTTTCAAATGGGAGATAGGATGATGAAACATAAATAATATTATTAGATAATTTATGGAATTAGATATAATATAGGAGTAATTAATTTTTAATGTGAATTATTTTTTAAGTATTTAATTAGTGAAATATGAAATGAAATAAATATGATTTGACATAAGACATTTTTGGACCCTTAAATCTCGGTAAAAAAACCAATTTAGGCCCGACGGACATTCAATCCCGACCAAAAAATCCAAATAGAAAAGAAAATAAAAACTCATTTTGTGAGCCCTCTTGGACTAGTTATCCAATCACCAGCCCCTCTAAAATCCGTCGAAGTGTTTGGGTGATGAATTAGAGTGAGTCGGCGAATTCAGAACGAACGTTGAAAGTTAGTCAATATTTTTATTCTACCACTCACCAAATCTATCGTGATCTCGCGAACTCATTCCAACCCGACCTCTAATTCAACAAACAGTTATGCATCAGCAGACCAGATGACCACCATTTTGTGGTTGATACTGACGCATATAATATATATATATATATATGAAACTAAATCAATGCGCATGACATCGGATAAGTGGCCTTGACAGTAGATTAGTCCCTATTGTGGGATTTTATTTTTAGGCATGGTGGCACACTTCGTAGGGTGTACAAGCATCCAAGCCTTGCAACCAAATCAATGATCTTCCCACGCACACTTGTATATATATACACATACGTAGAGTGTTAAAACTGTGCCAAACAATTTCAACTCAAAATTGAATTGAAGTTAATTGATTGGGTTTCAAGGGGAAGGGTGAAAAGAGAAAAGGTCACTGAGTCATTGATGGGAACATGTCCACATGCACATGGGACGGTGGGGGCTGCAAATTAGGTCGTCTGGTACTTGTCCACATCTATATATATATATATATATCTCTCGTTTGAAAATTTAACTTTTAACAAGTTTGTTTAAATGTTTAGTAAAATTTTTAATAATATTTGATAACTTTTAATAATTTTTATTAATTTTTTGTGTGTTTAGTAACACTTTTATAATTTTTGAGTTGAGTAAATTATTACTATTGAATAAAAAAAATTATACTTTATCAAATATCTAAATCCTAAAAATTAATTGATTTATAGCAAAAATTAATCCTCAAAACGGGGCCTATCCCTATCATTTCCTTTCTCTTTCTACATTCATATCCATATTACCTAAAATAAATTAGGGTATTGACAAAATCTAAAAATTAATGAAATTTTAAAATTTCCTTTAACATTTAACCAAATTCAAAATTTAAATTAAACGACTTCTATAAATTACTATTGACTAAGTCATTTTATAAATTTAGAATTTTTAACATTCAAATTATTTTTACTTTTTATTTTCCTAATTAAATTACACAAATATTGTGACAACCACACATATTCATAAAATATTTGAATAATTTAAAAATTAAATCAATCTGATCATTTTAAATAACACTAAATAGATAAAATATTTAAATAATAAAAAATGAAATAATTTCATCAATTTGAATTAATTTAGTTAAATTGGCCCCCACATTGAGAGTTTAGATGTGTGCCTTTCTATAACTTTACCTGACAGATCAAATTTTAATTTGATCGGTTGAATTTGTGTCAAACTAATTTAGTTATAATTTAATCAATTTCAGAACTCAAATCAAACTAATCTAATCTTTTTTTTTTTTTTTTTTTTTCACAAAATCTCTAGTTATATTACGAGTACCAAAGTTTAGTGTGATGATTATTCCATTTTGAGTTTAAAATTTTAAATGCAACAAGAATCGGTTCAATTTTAAATTTAGTGTGAATACGAACCAATCGTCTTATACACAGCACCAATAAATATCATATCAAACTTCAGCTGGTGTCTGTATCTAATAAGGAGCTCTAAATATAGCCTTGTCTGGGAATGGAGGGAACCCGATTTTTATGGAGCGTGTTTCTCTCACCTTACCCATCCTAATCTCCGAGATTGGAGAAGATTGGAGAAGATATGGAGAGATGCTCAGATGGGGACCTCTTGTTGGTTTGAGTATTTAGTGGATGTCACTATCGGAACCCACAAGCTTTGAGCTCTCACACCCATGGCCAAGTCGGTTAGAGGGCTGATATCCCCTTTGTTTCGGGTCCCACCCCGCTCATCATCCGGTGTTTGGGGCCCACCCGAGATCACCGCCCTCTTCATTTTGTGAGTTATTAATGGCTAAGGGTGCATTAAAATTTAAGTTAACCTGACTGAACGGAAGGTTTGAAAATAGGGTCAACTGAATTATAAAAGTTTAAGTTAAATAAAGGACTTAGAAATCAAGTGGGTTGAGTTATAAAAATTTAAAAGGGATTAAATTTGAAAAAAAAAAATTAAGTTAATTTATTTATTTATTTACTTTTATTTTTATTTTTTAAATCTGGTTACGTGGGCTATAACCCGAATGCGCCCAAGATTTTGTCGGCCTCTGCTATACATATATGCTTCTAATCCGGCACGACACTCGACTGTCCCTACAACTATGGATGTAATTGAATTGCGGTGGTTGGACTTAAAAATTTATGTTAACGCGTGTTATTTTGTGTTTATTAAAAATATTTTGCATTTAATAAATGTGTTAAGTAATTAATATATTTTAAAATTAAATTGAATTTTATTCATTTTAATTATATAGTGCTGTTTGGCAAAAAAAAACATTATAACTAAATGTACTCATCACGTTCACAGGGAATTAATGAAATTAAACTTTCAAAGAAATGCAAGTCAGAAGAAAAAACTGAGGAGAGTCTTTGATCACAATCCCCCCGATAGTTAAGTCAGTAAAGACTTGAGAGAGTAATGAAGTAAATTTAGCGGTAATGAATTGAACAATAGTAAAGGTACCTGAATTTAAAGTTAAGTATTCTATTTATAATATAACAAAATTCATGAAATAATATGGAAATAATCAAAGTAAATCATTACATTCCCACTTAGAGAGCTTATCTCGTGTGGCAACTTGTTTTACATTAAATGTCCATCACATAACGTTAAATATGTGTGAGGTGGAAGTCGGATTAAGTGGTACTATTTGGACTTTAGCAATGTTCAAATGTCACATTCACCTGCCACTTATATGATGAGGCTCATTAAACAAAATGTATCGTTATAAATGAACTATAATGTAGTAAATTAACCAGATTTATTACTTTGTGTCCCTTCACTTGCAGGGCCCAATTATTATGGTTAAGGACACGTAAAATTGATAACTCTCCTACTCAACAAGACGGTGCTCAAGAAATTGCCACGTCTTAGTATTTTTTGTACCAACGTTATGCCTCTACTCTGATCGGGTAAGTTACAGCCCGAGTAGAGTAGAAATAACAAGAGTGACTTAAATGTAAGAAATCTTTTTGTCTCATTTCTCTGCCATTTTAAAGTTTGATGTGTGGCTTCTTGATTCGGCAAATTCTTTTCCCTTTATGAGGAGATGTAAACGACTTTCCACCACCTAACACATGGGGGCAGACTTTTGCTTCTCAAAACCATAAAAGATGGCTCTAGTTGTCACATTAACATCCTTTCAAACCTAAATATTAAATATGTATTTTGTCGCCTTATTCTTATTTTCAAATTCCTCAGATATACATATACACATATATATTTGCTAGGCTCCCCATTATTGACACTTTCTTCAACTTTTAAACTCTATTCCTTCCTGCAATCTTAACTCCTCCTCTGCATAGCTCTTTTTCCTTCGATTTCGAACCTTCATTTGGTGAGTATTTCAGTCTTCATGCTTTTCACACCGTATTTTTAGGTTTCCTTTTCACTTTAAAAGATGGGTAAATTAGCAAAATAGGTAAAAAGGGAAGGGATCAAAGTTTTTAAACAGAGGTTTAACATTCCAGATAGTGTTAATATTAGGCTCGCCAAAAATTTAGAGCTTAATCTAGGGGTATTCCCCTTAGTTACTATAACTAAAGGGGGCCTTAGGTTTCCGATGTCCCCATTCATTCATAAAATATTCTATAGGCTTAATCTCTCTCCTAAGAACGTCACTCATAATGTTTATAGAATAGTTCATGGGGTAAATGAAATTAATCATCATTATAGGTTCCATATCTCTGAGTATGACCTTCTCTACTATTATAATATTCAGAAGGTTAGAAAAAAGAAGATAAGTGGTATCTGAAGTCTCGCCCAAATAAGGCCCTCATCCACATGCTCCCAGAAAAAATCAAGGAGATTGAAGATGATTCTGTGTTGTCACTGGGCAGTGGATGCACAAACTTGATCAATATCTTTTCCCCCTATTACTGCACAATCATTTAGCCTAGGTTGAATAATTTTAATGTCTTAACTCCAAAATTCATTTTCTAATTTATCCCCTTATCTTGAGAACGAACGAGAGAGTAAATCTTGGGCTAAAAGAACCTTAGCCGACCATAACCATTTAGAAGAAGTTTTCAAATTCCTTTGTGGCCCTGACACCTTTCTATTCACAAGGTCGGCACTAGTGCTATTTAGCTTTGTACCATCCTATTGTTCGTTTGTTTCCCCTCTATAAGGTTTCGCAGTAAAGGAAGCTAGTGACATCCTACATTGATGGTTTAGTTGGTTTGAAGAGTAGAAGTGGGACTTCTACCACAGACACCATCCTGCTTAACATCCAGCACCAAACCAATCAATCACCATAGAGGAACCCTCAATCCTCTAGACATTGGCTTTGTCTACTATGCTTATGGTCCCTCTTGTCGAGCAAAATCCTAAGAGGATTGTAGAAGAAGAAATTCTCGAGCCAATACAAATTGATATCATTGAACAAATGGCTCCAAAATATGACATCAAGAAGGCTGCTTTTGAAAATATAATGAAGAAAAAAGAAGAGGCCGCCACAAGTAGAAGGTCGAATAAGAAAAGGCCAGCGAAGCAGTTAAGGCCGAATAGAAGAAGAAGGTAAGGGAGGAAAAAAGCAAAAGAGAGACAAAAGTTACAATCAACGAACCATTTGTCATTCCTAAAAGAACTCTTAGGCCATGAAGGACGACCCTAAGGAAAAAAAAAATAGAAAATCGATCAGGAGCTAGTTATCGTCTTTCCAGAAGGCTTCCTATCCTTAGAAGTGCCTTCAACCAAATCAAAAGGCCCTAAAGATCCTTCCCGTCTGAAGTCTCCTCAGGTAATTAGTTCTCCATCAACTAAGAGAGAAAATTTTGAATATGTCTCATTGCAGACCATTTATTCAAATAACCCAGTTGCAGCTCTGCACCATTCATCCAAAAAATACAAATCTTAAGTTTAGAGTCTCCTTCTAGGTGCCCTTTCACTATACAAGACTCTACCTTGAACCACCCAAGGAATTTCTCTATGGTATCTTGTCTCCTCGTGGTCGTTAGGATGCTAGGAAAAACATGATGGAATATCTTCATCAAACACTGATGAAGAGCTTAATCATTATGAGGGCTTAGCAACTTACTCTTTTTATTTAAGCTTCCTTAACATATGAATTCAATAAATTGATTCTTTTTCTTTGATTGCAGTTAACCTTATACTCATTCAAGGTCATGACCAGAGCTAGATCTCTTCACCAGAGGGTTGGTCTGGAAGACGAGCAGATTTGTGACCTCAAAGTGAATATTAGAACTTTAGAAAAAGAGAAAAAAAAAAAAAACAAACAGAACAAGTTTTGGAAATTGCTAAGTTAAGAACTAAAGCGGTAGAAAAACACTTAGCCACCAAGGATGAGGAATTGGTGGAAAAAACAAATCAACTTGGTGCAGCTAAAGTAGAGCTCTCTAAAACAAGAGTTGAGTAAGAGGGGTTGGTTACCAAGTTGACGAAGTCCAAATTAGATTATTCTAATTTGTCGAGTGAAATGGGTAAACTGAAGCATAAACTCAAGAGCAGATCTAATGCCCTATAGGACAAAGAGCTAGCCCTAAAAGAATTTTGAAGAGAAATTTACTCAAGAGTTCAAAGCTCAATTCCAGGATTTTGTTGGCCAAATGGAAAATACCATAAATGAGCATTTCTTTGATGACTGGGAGGTAGCGATGCAAAGATTAAATGTTGACGGTTCTTCTCATACACATAAGAACGTGCTTTTTCCTAATCCAGATGGCACTATTCCTGTCTTTAGCTTTGAAAGGCCTCAAGAGACCTCACCTATAGCAGTGACCAGAGGAGATAAGGTTTTCGAGGATGAGAAGGCAGAAGAGGGCAATGCAACTAAGGCTAATGATGCACAGTTGGCATCTACCTCCACTTCAAAGGATTAAGAAACAATCACAAAAATGGTGGAAACAACAAGGAGAACCTCCTTTATGTCTCAGAGGACGTTGGCCCAAGATGTTCAGAAGTAAGGCTTATAGTTTTATTTTTCACCTTCTCCATGTAATTTTTGAACTCTATTTGTAAAAAAATCATCTTATGATGTAAACATCTTTTGAGTTTTAATGAATATACCATCTGTTGATTTTTCTCATGTACTATTTACATATTCTATGTGTGATCGATGTACTTAACAACTAATCTTAAATTCATAGTGATTCTTTTTTTAAGTTAACTGAAAAACTCATTGCTTTACTTGCCAAAGACATAATTGAGGGGGCTGTCGAGGAGCTGATTAGCAAGATTACTGATAACGTTATTTAAGAAACTCAGGTTCTTAGACTAATTATTTTTGTAGGACTCTGTAATTATTGTGTATTAGACGCATATTATCATTTATTTAAGACTAAAACTGAACCATTTAGATTTGTGTTAATCAACAACAACCATGTACTAACTTTCTGACCTGTATAAATATTCACTTTATCCTCAATTAGGTCTTTAAGTTCAAAATTTTACGAAATTTCACAAAAGTTTTCATGTCTTTGATATATATGTCAACATGTTTTCCCACCCCTTGCTTAAATAACACATGGTCCTCAATGGGTTCAGATATAAGTAAATGCTCAAAAATAAGTAATATTAAAACAAAGGCAATGAGTGAGTAATCGCTAAACCCTCTTCCCTAAGTTAAATACAAATAGAATGATGCCAATAAGAGGTAAAATATAAATGCAGAAAACGAAATAAAAAATATACAAAGCATAAATATTACCTCATCTCCTGATAATACTCATCTAAAACCTGTAGAAAAAGCTCAGGAGTTATGTCATCATTATTAGTACCATCATATTCTTCAAAGTCAGAGGTGTCACGCCCCAGATCCGGAGACCCAGGGAGTGAGGGAAAATCATTCATCACATGGGCACATAATCCCAATCATCAGAGTTGACGCAAC
>JAVXUM010159120.1:0-13252 GCA_035590655.1 Pouteria glomerata
TTGTTTTATTGTTAAGTGTAAGTCAAGAATGCATTTAACTTGTGGGACCCATGAAATTAATGTTGGAAGACTTTGTACGTTTATATATATATGTATTGGTGGAATGTGTGGTAGATGAGGGCTTGGCCGGCTAATGAATATATATGTATATGTATATGTATTTGGTTGGTGAAAATATCAATTTGCAAGACCAAGTATCTAGGAGAGAGACCAACTTGGAGAAGAAGTCATCCAACCATCAGAGAGAATTGAGAGAAAATTTGGAGAAAAGAAAGAAGAGAAGGAAGAAGAAGAAGAAATGAGAAAGAAAACCAAAAAAAGAAGTGAAAGAAGAGCAAGAGGAAGGAGATTCAAGAGAGGAACTCAAGTTCTTGAAGCCTTGGAAGTTTGGAGCTAGCGTGAAGAGGGTGAATCCATCTTGAAATTTTGGAAGAGCTTGAGCTAAACTTGAGGTAGGGAAAACTTCTACCTCCCATAATATAAATTTGAAGTCCTCTTCTTCTCTTTTGAATTCTGTCATAATTAAGAATAGCCAAAGGAAGCTATGAACCCTTGTAGGGAATAAACCAAACTTTTGGAACCTAGTTAGGGGTAGAGTTGGTGATTTAGTGTGCTTTGCATGATAATGATTGATGGGGGGAGAGGGAAGAAAACTTTGAGAACTCTAGGTTAGAGTGATCTTGGAAGAGGAAAAAATAGATGTATGATGGTAATTGGTACTTAAATATGAACAAGGGTAGAGTATGGAGACAAGAACTTGAAGTTGGTCAAAATCCAGAGAGGTCATCCCTCTCTGTGGGCGATCGCTTGATTTAGCTGGGGCGCCTGGGCACTGTTCACCTGAGGTTGGGTGCCCGCCTGAGGAGGTGGGGCGCCCGAGCTACTGTTCACCCGAAATCTCCCCCTCTGCGGGCGCCCGTCTGATTTAGGCTGGGCCGCCCGACCACCCTTGCTGACCCTCAACTTCATTTTGTACCATATTTCATTCATACCCACTTTACCCCTATCATGTTAAACATTGTAAATGAAACTCTCCCTCTTTATTTCATATATGTGTCACCTCTTGATTATAGCATGTAACATATAACTTGATTTAATGCATGGAATTTGGTTTGAGGTAATGATGCTTGTGAAAACACTTGAATTATCTTGATTATAGTTAAATGAATAATACTTGAGTTGAGATGGGAATGTTCATAGAATGACTTATGTTGTTAACATGAAATCACAAAGTGGATTGCGCTGGATGTGAACTCAACACATAATGTACAAACCTAATGGAAGATAAGAAAATGAAATGATTGGTTGTGTGCCGAGGGTTGTGGGGTATGGGAAATAAGAATGGGGCGAGTTACCCTCGGGTCAAAAATCCCAGAACTTGCGCAGGGTTTGGTGGTTCATACTAGTAGGTTAGTAGCCTACGAAATGAGGGCAGTGTATTAGCTTATGCATACACACGGGTGTAGCGTCGCCCTAGGTTGTCATCCTAAAGAATGCCGGGGGCATGGCGTTGCCCAGAACAAGTAAGCCGGAATGGTACCCAATCCCCGATGATTGTGTGAAAGTAATGTGTGATACATACACATGACGAACAAGATAATGGCTTAAACATTGTTAATGCATATATCCTGACGTTCAAATGGCTTATGAGACTACTTATAAACTAAACCATGTGATAATTGTTATCATGTTGTGAATGTTGGTTTATTGTTAATTGGTTCTATCATGCATTATATTTATATTATGGGAGTATCGTGGGCACACGCCGTCCATGCTCACATCCCTATAGATGTCCATGCAAGACCTACTCAGGATGAGTAGGAGCGGCTTGAAAGCAAAAGGGAGGGGATGTCCATGCCATTGCAAAGATGGGACTAGTTTTGCATATTATAGATGTATTTGAGAGAAAACAGTGCAATGTATATATTATTCTTTTGATTTTGGGTTTGTAATGGCCACAAGGCCAAGAAATGTACAAATTTATGGAATCTCAAAATAGTGAAATTGTTATATGTTGATATTGGTTAATATGGGCTTGGATGTGCGGCCTTGGATGAGCTTGTACGGTTAATTTAGAAAACCGCTGCATGGTTGTTTGGCAGCATGTATATATATTTGCATAGGTTACTCTATTAGGTATACCTTTTGTTAAACTTTAGGCCATTATATAGCAAGGGATGTTTTGTGGGTCCGTTGCATGACCAATGTGGTTACTCTGATATGATGACCAGGTGTTCATGTTAGGTGTATTTTACACTCACCCCTTGGGTCCCCGAACCTGGGGTGTGATATAACCCATGTGTGCTGTGATGAGGAGAAATGATAAATTGATAATGGAAAGATAACAAACGGATAACTTGAGATATAGATGTTGGTATATGATGATATGATAATGCTATGATATTTATTTGTTACTATTATTATTGCACAATAATATCCTCCTAGGGCTTGTGTTGCATATTGTATATTAATATATATGCATTGTGGGTATACGTGGATTAGTACTCACATTCTTATAAACCATATTGCGCGTGTAGAGTTTGAGACTTAGGTTGACACAACCACGTTTTGATTTATCTTGGATTATTATTACTATTCTTTTGTTCGTCCAAGGCGATAGAGTTGACGGTATTATTTATTTTCCTTGGAATGTATTATTTTGAACTATTTTGATATGGTAATTAAAGCTAGTGTGCTTGGATATTATTTTGATTATTATATTAGAGCACTGTTGCCCAGTTAAGACCAAGGCTTTCATGGTTATTATATTGTAATTACTTATTATGGATGTCTGCTCTAAGGTGGTTGTATAGCTTTGATCAGGGCTACAGGTGGTTAATGTTGACTACATACGATAATTTAGTTCATTGCTCAGGTTGACATGACCTACTCAGGTCGACCAAAGCGATTTCCTAGTTTTAGCCATGGCATAGTCATCTGACTTGCTTAGGTCGACTAAAGCAACTGCCTAACTTCAGCCATTCTCAGCCTCATAACTTGCTCAAATCGACCAAAATAACTATTTGCTCTTTAGCTACCAAGACCACAGTTCAAAGGAACGATTTCTTGGCTTTAGCCTAAAGTTTAGGAAAAAAATTATCAAAAATGTTATTAAAAATATGTTGAATCTACAAAGTGGCATACACATGGAATTGCCTTGCTCGACTAACAGTTTTTATTTAGTCAGATAATGTGAGTCCAGTTCAATAAGGTTCACTCTTGACTCGGTTCTTTATTATGAATGGTTGGTTGGCATATTTTAACCCAATCAACTTAGCTTAAGTCTTATATAACTTAAGTTTCATCATTTTAAAAGTTACCGAATCTACAGGTAGTTCAGGCTGTCCAAGTTATTCAATTCACATTATCTGCCTGAATCAATTCAATCATATCCAACAATTTGTCCAAGTTGTTCGATTCAAGTTTTACCATTTAAATTAATTCAATCAATAGTTCATCCAAGTTATCTATTTTGAGTTCTTATTTGGATTAGTTTAATTGAAAATTTGTCAAACTTATTTAGTTTGGCCTATTATCCAAGCTACTCTCACTACTGTTCAGCAATAAAAAATACCGCCAAAGATGCTCTCCACGTCCACCAGAAACAAATCAAAATGAGCTTGCAAGATAACGGAAGTTAAAAGGAAAGGTCGAAGAGGATCCCCAACCAAAATCCCTTCGAAAGTTAAGTCAGTGAAGGCTCCGATGTAATAAAGAGAATTCAATATCCTTAGTAAGAAGAGATTAGGTTAGCTAAAGAGATAAAGCATGGAGTAGATGTCTCTTCTCTTGTCGCTATAACTGAGGAAGCACTTAGGTTTCCAATATCTAATTTTCTCTGCCTAATCTTTCATAAAATTAATCTCTCCCCCGAAAACGTAACACGCAATTTTTACCATATCATAAATGGGCTTGAGGAAATGAGTCAAAGATATGGATTCCATATTTTGGAATGGGATCTATTGTTCGGCTATAATATCCAGATCATTAGAAAAAATGAGAACCAATGGTATTTGAAATCTTGCCCCGACAAGGCTATAGTGCATATGCTTCCAAATATCATAAAAAGGCTTGAAAAGGATCTTTGTGTTGTCATGGGACAGTGGATGCATAGCCTTAAAGAAGATCCTTTTCCTCCAATCATTGTAAGTTCATTCGGCCCAGGTCAGTTAATTTTAATTGTTCTCTGGTTTTGATTTCCAATTTTCCTTTTGACTATTTTTTGATCCTTATTGTTGTTCTATGGAGGACTAGGCCAAAAAGGTTTGGGCAAAAGGAAGCTTTGCCCACCGAACACATATCGAAGAAGTCTTGAGGTTCCTCGGCGAACTTGACATGTATTCGTTTGCTAGATCGGCACCAATTTTGTTTGATTTTGTACCCATATACAGATCTTTCATCTCACCTCTACCAATTCTTTCAATTGGGAGTACCAGTGACACTCTCCACAATTGGTTCCAGTAGAGTGAAGAGAAGAAGTGGAATTATTACCACACTCATCACCCGACTTGGAATCCATTACCGAGTTTTGCTATCCTAATCAAATCAATATCCATTGCTCAACTCTTCGCCCTATCAACATAAGTTATGTCTACCTTAGTGCAACAAGGATGTCAAACTTTTAACAATATTGGGGACTTCGAGGGAATGGTGCCAAAGCAAGATATAAGGAAGGCTGCTCTAAAGAAAATCAAAAAGAGGAATGAGAAAGTTGCCAAGAGGAAGACAAAGGAAAAAGCTCGTGCTGCTAGTCTCGTCGAGCATGAAATGACGACTGAGAGAGATAAAGCTTAAGTTGTACATACAACCGAGCATGACAAAACTGATGAGGACGAAGAGATCCAAAGCCAAAAAAAGCAGAGGATAAATGAAAGAATGGTCGGCGCCTTATGTCAAGGCCCTTCTTCCTCAAACGAGTTCGTTGATTCTTCTCGATGGGAGCCTCCGCAAGAATTTGGTGCTTTCTCAGCCTAAGGGGACAACAAGTCTTCTCACGTTCCCTTGGAGACAATTTTTCCTCCTAATCCAGTAAGGGATTTTGCAAAGTTTATACCCAACCTTCAAGTACCAAGTTTTGAGTTCCCAACTGGGTGTGCTTTTACCATTGAAGACTTAGCCCTCCATCACCTCTAGGAGTTTCTTAAAGGAAATTTTGCGCTGAGGGACCTTCGTGATACCAGAAGAAATAGAGTGGAGGACCTTTACCAACATGTAATGAAAAGTACAATCGCGGTAAGTAGTTATGCTCCCTTTCTTCCTACTCTTACTTTCCTAACGTGTGTATTTGATCACTCAAAATTTCCCTTTCAATCACACTCTACCCTTTATTCCTTTAAGCTTATAGAGAGATGCCGATCATTCCACCAAAAGGTCGATACAAATTACAGGGAGATCTGGAATCTCTAATCCAAAGTCAGGGGAGTAGAAAGAGAAAAAAGAAAAATTGAAAAAGAGCTTGATGTTATGAAAGCTCAGATGGGGAAAATAGAGGCTTGCCTAGCTGCTAAGGAAGCAGAGCTTGAAGAGAAGTTAGTCAACTTGAGGCAGCTAAGGCTAAGCAAGAAAAAATGAGTGCCTACATAACTAAACTTGTTTACAGTATTTCAATGTCGTGAGTCGTCAAACTTGAAGTAGGAGCTGAGAAATAAGCCAAAAGCCTTAGAGGATAAAGAATCCATCATCAAAGCTTCTGAAAAGAAGTTCATAAAAGAATATAATGACTAATACCTTGACTTCATGAACCAAATAGAGGAGGCTATGAACAAAGATTTCTTGAACTGTTGGGAGGTTGCAATGCAAAATCCCTCTATTCAGTTTTGAGAGGACGGAGGAGAAGAGTCAAATCAAAGCGAATGGGAAAGAAGATGCATTTGGAAACACTGAAAGGTACGAAAATGATTAGATTGGAGTTCATGTCCCGGAGATAGGTTCCTCTGCATAAGGAATTCAAACTTCTAAAGATGAGGAGACACTAAGGAGTATGTTGATAGCTGCGAAAGATCCTTCTTCATTCTAGACTAATTTGGGACAAATTGCCGAGGAGTGAGACTCCTGAGTTTTTATTTTTTCCTTGAATTTCCCTTTTGTAACAACCTTATCTTTATTTGTAAAACAATTTGATACTTAATGAATATGTTTCTCTTTCTTTCATTTCTTTTATTCTTTTACTCGTACTGTTGGGTTACGTGAGTGATATTCTTACATCCATTAGTTTAACCTGCACAGTGATACTTACCAAGTGACAGTTGAGCATATGATTGAGTCTCTTATTGAAGAAGTAGTCATCAAAGCCAATGAAGACTTAATCGAGGACATTATTGACAAAATTGTGAAACAAGACTTTAGCTCTGCTTGTTAATGACTTAAGGCTCGGTTGAAATTGACTTTCGATGTATGATCCTAAAATACTCTTTTATATTGATAGCTGCTCGTAAAAATGACTCTTGTAAAACAACGTTGATGGTTGCCGAGCACAATTCATCTGTACTAACGACCTTTAAGTTTTGTACTTCTGCTTGTCAAGCTTTATTATTCACAATGAAAATCTTTATCTCAAATAAATCGTTAGGTACATCTCATGTGAAAGAAGCTTTAGAGGGAACATATGAGCCTCACATATGTTTGTAGAGCATTAGTTTGAAATAAGTATTTATTTGAAATACTTTGACTAGCTCTATGACTTAGTCAGACTTTTGACCTTTAATTTAAGGTGCTTAAGTGATCTAATAAAAGATGTGGCTTCAAATTAAATCAGAAACAAAAAGTAAAGCATTTTCCTGACTTTGTAATGGTTTGCTTGCCATAAATAAACTTATTCTTTTATTCATGATTCCTACTAAGCCCCTAATTGTATGGCTTAAGGAAATTTAGCTTCCAGCTATTGTACTCGAGTTTGAAAAATTCCAAAGGTTGCCGACCACGTATGATGTGGTCGGCATAGTGTAAAACCTTGTCCGAGCAAGATTAAAGATCATACATAATTAAACCCTTCAACTTATTAAAAGGAAGTGTAGAGGAATAAAGCTTCTTCAATCTGCTTCCCTTAACAGTCAATAATCTATCATTTTCTTAGGCTACACCAGCGAAATAGCTTATTTCTGATCTTTCTCCAAAGTATCTTGACGAGGCAATGCTCGGCTGAAAATAATTGGACTAACCAGCAAGGCAATGCTTGTAAGAACCACCACAAGTAAAAACCAAATGGGATCAAGCTTGTGCTTATAAGAACCACCATTAGATAGGACCAAGTGGGGTAGTGTCTCCACCACTAGACAGAACCAAGTGGGGCAATCTCATGCTTGTAAGAACCACCATTGGACAAGGCCAAATGGTGCAAAGCTTGTAAGAACCACCATTGGGTAGGACTAAGTGGGGCAGTGTCTCTACCACTGGATATAATCAAGTGGGTTAATCTCATGCTTGTAAGAACTGCAATTGGACAAGGCCAAATGGGGCAAAGCTTGTAAGAACCACCACTGGGGAGGATCAAGTGAGGCAGTGCTTGTTTGGCTCTAGTGTAATCTTGAAAACATTTTTCTTTTATTCTGTCAAAGCTTTTGCTTGTATTTGTTCATTAAATGTAAATTACAAAGGATGCTTAATTAATGAATAAATGACACTTTAATAAATTAGATGCAAAATACCCTCAAATGCACGGCGTTCTATGGTCTTTTTACTAGTCTCCCTTCTAAATCTTCAAGTTAGTAAGTACCATTACTGTGTACTTCAATTACACGAGATGGTTCTTCTTAGTTAGCTGCTAGTTTGCCCTCGGTCGGATCTTTCCTTACTCCCTTCAGTTTCCTAAGGACATAATCTCTAACCTTGAATTCTCTTGGGTAGACCTTTTTATTAAACCTTCTTCTACATTCCTATTGATATGCTACCAATCTGATAGATGTTGTCTCTTTTTTTTTTTTCTTTTAGTAAATCGAGGCTCATCCCAATCACTTTGTCTTTCTCTCCTTGATCAAATATAATGGTTCGAATGGTCGGCATGCCAATCTTCAAAGGAATAATAGCCTTTATACCATAAGCAATTGAAAAAGGAGTCTTTCCAGTTGATCTTCTTGGGATTGTCCTATATGTCTATAAGACTGAAGGCAGTTTTTTAACCCACTTTTCTTTGGCAGCTTCAAGTTTTTTTTTAATAACATTAAGGATGATCTTGTTAGAAGCCTTAACTTACCTATTACTCTATGGATATGTAGGAGTGGAATAAACATTTTTAATGCCATAACCCAAGCAGGGGTTTCTAAAAGGAGTGTTATCAAATTAAGTGCCATTGTCAGAGATCAACATTCTCAGGATGCCATACCTGGTGATTATATTTCTCCAAACAAAATGAATGGTATTCGCATCCCTGATGTATGCCAGGGGCTCTGCTTCAATCCACTTCGTAAAGTAATCTGTGCTAACCATAAGCCATATACAATTTCCAGAAACTACTAGTACTGGTCTCACAATATCTAACCTCCATTGCGCAAATGGCCATAGGCTAGTTAATAAACTGAGCTCCCAAGTAGGCTAACATGGAACCGAAGAGAACTTTGGTACTTCTTGCATTTTCTAACGTAGGTGTAGGCATCTTTTTCCATCTTGGGCCACCAATAACATTGAGTTATAGCTCTATGGGTTAATAACCTGCGCCTAGTATGTGCTCTACAAACCCCTTCATGCAGCTCATAAAGAAAGTCTTGAATCTTGTTTGGATGAACATAAAGAAGGTAGGAGCCAGTGAAGGATCGTCTATATAACTTAAGGTTAGGGGAGAGCCAGAACTTTACTGCCTGTATCTTCAATTTCCTTGCCTCCACTTTGTCCTCAGGTAGGGTCCCATCATTTAGATAGTTGATGATTGGATCCATCCAAGAGGAACTGGATGTAATACAGCTAATAACCTCCCTATCAGCTATGCTCGGTCTCTCTAAGAATTCTATGAAAACAGTATTACTTAATCTCATGCTCAGGGATGCTACCAATGTCTCCAAAGCATCAGCATGGGTGTTATGGTCACGATCCACCAGCTCTATTCTAATAATATTAAAGTTTTCTAATTTTCACTTGGCTAGTGCCAAATACTTTGCCATCCTCTTATTTTTGGCCACATAATCCCCCTTTAGTTGATTAGTCACAAGTTGGGAGTCCGTTTGATCAGCATATTCTATGTAAACAAATGCCAAGCTAGATCCAGTCCAACTAGCAAAGCTTTATACTCAACCACATTGTTAGTTGCTTTGAACCCCAGCTTAATGGCGTACCCAACGGTCACAACTTCAGGGGGGTTAGTACCACTCCAATGCCTGATCTCTTCTTCGATAAAGACCTATCAAATTCAACCCTACCATGCTGGGAGGGACTCTTGCTCCTTAGGATTGATCTCCAACGTCTATACTTCTTGTTTTTATTAAAGAATAGGTAGAAAAAACTCGGCTACAAAATCAACCAAGACTTGAGCCTTAATAAGAGTCATTTGCACAAACTTTATATCAAACACACCTAACTCCACAGATCATTTGGCCAACCTTCTTGTGATGTCTACTTTCTTTAACACTTGGTCGATTCGCAGGTCGATGATCACTTCTATAGTGTGAGAATGGAAGTAATGGGCTAATTTGTGTGAAGCCACCATGAGAGCCAAAACAAATTTCTCCAATGGGAGATATCTCGTTTCTGCCCGTTGCAGGATTTTGCTTGTGTAATAAATAGGCCTCAGCACCTTCTCCTCTTTTCTCAGCAGCACGATACTAACAGAATGGTCAGATATGGCCAAATAGAGCTGAAGTACCTCTCTAAACTTTGGCGTGGACAAGATTGGGCCTGAGGTTAAGTATTCATTCAGTTTTTCCAATGCAGTGTCAACCTCAGCATCCCAAATCATCTTGTTTGACTCATTTAACAGCTTAAAGAATGGACGAAACTTATTAGATGCTTAACTAATGAATCTATTTAGTGTTGCCAACATAACCGTTAGCTTCTGTACTTCTTTCTTGGTAGTTAGAATGGCAAAGGCCTGAATTACCTTAATCTAAACCAGTTAACCTTAATTCCCCTTTTGGTAACCAGATGCCCCAAGAATTTGTCAGAACTTATCCTAAAAGTGCACTTGGTAGCATTAAACTTCAGACCATAATAGGGCAGGGTAGAGAAAACGTGTTGAAGGTCATCGGCATGACTCATGGATTCAGAATTCTTCACTACCATGTCATCTATATAGATCTCCATCCACTGACCAAGGTCTTTCTTGAATATCTCGTCACCAGCCTTTGGTAGGTCGTCCCCCTGTTTTTCAAACCAAAGAGCATTATCTTGTAATAGCAAATCCCCTTTTGAGTGATAAACGATGTTTTCTCCTCATCAGGTCCATATATGGGGATCTAATGGTATCCTCGGTAAGCATCCAGAAAAGACATTTTCGTACTTTCTACTGTTGAATCAACCAATTAGTCTATCTTCGGCAATGGGAAAGGATCTCCGGTGTAGGTTTTATTCGGATCTATGTAATCTATATAGACCCTCCACTTGCCATTTTTCTTTTTCACTACAACTGTGTTGGCTAGCAATATAGGGTATAAAACTTCCCTGATAGCTTTAGTTTCTAGCAGCCTATCGACCTCCTCGAAGACAGCTTTTGAGTACTGCAAAGCAGATCTTCATGCCTTCTGAATTACTAGCTTCATTCTGAGCTTTATAGTCAGCTTATGACACATGACTTTAGGATAAATACTTGGCATTTCTTGGGGACTCCACGCAAAATTGCTAACGTTCTTTACTAAAAGTTCCAACAGTTTTAGTTTTACTTCAGTAAACAAGTTAGAACTGATCAGAAAATACTTGTCATCCTCAGGCGGCCTAATGTAGATCCTCTCTAGCTGTTCCACCACCTTCTGTTTAGGGTCTTCTCTCGCATCATCAATTTTTGAGTCTTCAGAGCTATTTTTGTAAGTTGGACATGCTTGGGTAGGTGCTTTGGCTGTAGTACAGCAACAAAGCATCATCTTGACTGGTCTTGGTCACCTCAAATCTCTATCACGTCATCTCTGTATGAAAATTTCAGCATTTGGTGGTAGGTTGATGGTACAACTTTCATTTTATAGATCCAAGATCTCCCTATAATCGCATTGTAAGAAAATGATACATCCGCCACAATGAACTCCACCTTACACTTAACTGGTCTAGGCTGAACAATAATTGTTAATTTTCTGAGGGGCCAAACTAGTGCGGTATTGAAACCTAGCAGCAGGCATTCCACTGGCTTTAAGTCTTCCTTGGTCATGCCTAACTTCTTGAATAAGTTGGGGAATATCACCTCGGTGGAACTTCCAACATCCATTAGTATTCTTCTAACTTTAGACTTGAACATTCTCAAGGTCACCACGCGGGCGTCATTATGGGACTATTTGATCCTAGCTCTTTTATTCTCATAGAATGAGATGCATCAAATTTCGTTATCTCTTTGTTTTCTGGTTGGGGCACCATCAACTTTGAGAACTTCAGTATTTCGAGTATTTTGTTACTCTTCTACTCAGGAACTCATGGCTTCGCTCTGAGAATGAGTTTCCATATTGATGACATGAATTACTAGTGGATACTGGACATCCATTTTCTGCCTTACTCGAGGTGGGGGTTGCGCCTCATCGTCATTTGGTTGTCATCACGTCTCCTTCTTTGGTTTTCTTGGGAAGCTCTAGGATGGTCATCCACAACTTTAGTCATTGCTTTATCAATTTACTCCTTGAGATGACTTTCTTTTACCAAGTCCTCTAAGAACAACCGCAAGGAATGGCATTCCCAATACGATGCTCCCTGTCTTGGTGATAAGTTTAGTAGTCCTTGTGGTCTTTCTTACCTGGGTAATCCGGTAGTCTCCTTAGCCTCCTAAAGTAGGGTTAATTTTTTATTCTCAATAGGATTTTGAAGATCAATTCCTTGAAGACTGTGTTTACTGCTTCCAAGACCAATTTGCTCTTCTCTGGTCTACTTTTGTTTTGTTATTTATCTCTCTTACAGCTTATTATTTTTTATTCTTTCCATTTAGCTGGACTCATCTTATCTTCTACTTTAGCATATTTCTCGATTTAGCACATTAACTCAAACACGTTGATGGCTGGCTTTTTTGTCAAGAAGAGCCACAACTTATCTTTTTTTTTTAGCCCTAACTTGAATGATGTCACTGTAAGCTACTCGGTGCACCCTTCAACCTCATTATAAAGGTCTGGGTACTTTCTTGAATAATCCCTCAAGCTTTCATTATTATTCTTCTTTATTGTGAGAAGGACATCTGCTATTTTTAACTGTTTTACATTGGCTAAAAACTATGTCATGAACTCCTCAACAAGTTAATTCCAGTATCCAATGTTCCAGGAAGGTAGTTTATGGAACCACTAAAGAGCTGTATCCCCTAGACTAGGTAGGAACACTCGAGATATGAGCTTATCATCCCAATTCCATAATGTCATGGCCTATATGTAATGTCTATAATGAGCTAGTGGGTCTGTTTTGCCATCATAGGAAATAAATCTTGGTGTCACGAATTTCTTTGGTGGTTCTGCCTCGTAAATATCATTCGTGAAGGGTGAGGCCAAAATTCTACTCAGGGGTTTCCGAGCCAACATGCTCGTATTCTTTTCGGACCCTTTCCCTTCCATGAATTGGGGTATTTCCACCTGTTTTGGTTTGCCAGACTTTTTCATCCTTGTTTGCACTTTTTCTTCTTCAGAGGAGCTATCACTATCTTCTTGGTGCCTTCGCTGTTCAAATTTGCTTCTCCTAACTCTGTTTTGCTACTTGAAGGGCCTATATGTCCTTTCTTTTTGTCGTGACAAAGCCTTTACACGTAAAGCTTGAGTAGGGTATACCACCTGAAGCCCTACATCAGAGGCGGCCCTAGACTTACTGCCCAATTTCTTCTATTTTTGAACTTTCTTTTGGTCTATCTCAGTCATGTCTTATGTCTCATAAGAATCATCATACAAAGGATCGTAATTTACATCTGAATCATCATCAAAGTTAGCTTATCTGTTAACTGCTATTTTTCTTTTCTCCTAGCTTAACCTCTTCGAGACAAGTTATTGGCTGTCGATGAATTAGACTCTAGACGCCAACTACAAAGGAAAAAGAATGATAAAAGGTAGAAGAATGGACTTGGCTCAGCCGAGAACTCAGGTACTACTAAATCTCACTCTCGATGATGCTCAGAATAGGTTGTTGGAATATTAGGGGACTGAATTCCCCTATTAAACAAAAGGAAGTG
>JAVXUM010159151.1:0-24884 GCA_035590655.1 Pouteria glomerata
CTATAGTTTTTAGCGAGGAAATCTAATCATTTAGCGAGGAAAATTTTCCTCGCCTATACCTATATTTCCTGTAGTGATATGACTCGGGTCTTTCCAAGTCTGCCAAAGTTGCTGTTATTATTAAGGATGGGAGCTGGGCTTGGCCAGGGGTAAATACTAATGAATTAATGGATTTACGGGCTGCTACTCTTGATATGCCTTTGCCTAATTCGTATGTTTGTGATAAAATCGTGTAGAAGTCTGATATTGGGAAGCGTTTTTCAGTCAGAGCTGCTTGGGAGGTTATTCGGGTTCATCATGATGAGGTGAATTGGCATTCCCTTGTTCTGTTTAAATCTCATGTTCCCTGTTATTCATTTATTTTATGGCTGGCTATTCATCAGCGTCTTCCTACTCAGGACAGACTTATGTATCATGGAGTTCTTCAGCCTTCACGATGTTATCTTTGTCATGCTGCATGTGAATCTCATTCGCACTTGTTCTTTCAGTGCTCCTATACTAATAGGTTATGGTATGTGTTACTTAGCAAGCTTGGAGTTCAGTGTTTAGCTTCTCACTGGGAGGAGATTATAGAGTGGTGTGTTAATGCTTTTCATGGTTCTACTTTGTTACATTTCTTGGGACGGATTGGGTTTGCTGTTTTGGTGTATTTTGTTTGGAAGGAACGTAATGCTCGAGTTTATGACACTTCCTCTATGGAAGCACCGGTTTTGTGGCGCCATATTGAGACGGTGGTTAGACTACGATTGATGTCTTGTCGACCATTTGCTTATACTGATTCTAATAGACATTTGATCCATGTTTGGTCACTTCCTCCTTCGGTTTTAAGGGAGTAGGTTAATAGTTGTGGTAGCTTGAGATTGTAATGTATTGTTTTAAGAGTGAGTCTATGTTACGAGGGTATGCCCCTAAGCCTTTGTACTTAACTTTTATTTAATAATATTTTACTTTTACCTTTCAAAAAAAAAAAAATGAATTGACTAGATTGCCCAAGCAAATCAATATCTAGCAAAGAAGAATTCCAAAGAATCCGAATACTTCCAGAAGCATCAGAATTATAATTGCAAACACATGACCATCCATGAATGATGTTGAAAGGCACTCTGTCCGTACATACTTCCTTAATCTGAGTCTCAACCAGCCCCACACAGGATAAATTTTTGCTTCAATAAAGTGGGCCACCTCACGTTGCTTAAGTGGGGAATTAAGCCCCATAATGTTCCAACAACCAACCTTAAGCATGAGAATTGTTTTTATTCTTACCCGATTTCCCAGCCATAGCCACCCCAGAATCCTTCTTATTCAACGCCTTCCGAGCTCTTTGTTGCCATTTGGAGTCCAACTCATCCACAGCAAGAATTTTATCCCTTAGAGGATTTGCACTAGGAGCCGAGTTAAAATCCATAACCTGTAGTACAGGCCATGTGACACTATCTCCATCAATAGAATTGATACAATTGGCTTCCGAATTTGAAGTATAAATGGAGTCCTCATCCGCTGCATTAGCAAGACACTAAAAAGAATCATGTACAGCTAAATTGGTAGCAATCGGTGCCGGAATAATTTCACCATTTTCAACTTCTGGCGTTTGAGTCACAGGTGCAACAGTGGCTGTTTTAGTTCCCTGCAATGCCCTGGGAGAAGCAGCAACTACATCCATCCCCAAATTGGGTTTAACAATTTGAATCTGATCACTAACATTTGATGTGCAAGCTTCTTGCGTGCTTGGAAAAGAGACTACTACAGCAGATGAAGCAATAGACTTCCCTTTAGAAGAAACTTGAATCCATTCATCAGAAGAATTTTTAGTCTCCTTAGCTCTCCAAATTTGCTCCATAGCCCTGGAGCAATTTTTGTCTAAATGGCCAAACACCTTACACCGTGAACAGCATTTCAGAACCCACCCATATTCAACATCAATACTGGCAATGGTACCATTCTCTAATTCAAATTCAATTTTCTCTGGGAAGGTAGTTTTAGCATTTACCTTAATATAAATCCTAGCATAGTGGAGACATTTAATGTCATCCGTCATCTTATCAGCAAATAGAGGCTTACCCACTGCGCTAGCAATGTAACTAAGCCCTTCATCAGACCATGCTTCAAGGAGAACATGATGGAAATTTACCTATATGGGAATGGTTTTCATGGTATCTTTGTTAAGCACCAAACTCGTCTTCCATTTACGTAGAATAATAGGTCTTCCAGCAAAGTACCATGGTCCCCTATTTAATGCAGATTGTAGATCAAATCCAGCCTTAAACCGGAAGAAATAAAATCCATGGCCATTGGTTAAGACATCACAAAGGTTCTCCTTACCCCAATACTATAGAGCATGCTGCTGAACCAATGTAAAAGACAATTTTTTGTTAAGAAAGTATCCAACAAAGGTATTCTCCCAATGAGCTGCACCCTTATTAAAAATTTCGGCAGGAGGCTTTACTCGTACCGTTCCATTGACAATGGTAGGCTCATGGTAAGTAAGCTTCATTAGCCCATCAGTAGTTCCTTTCACGACAGTAACCCATCGTCCCGGGCTAGTCCTAGTTGTTGCAGCAGTAATGGTAGAATGAAGTGGAGAAGAATTTTCCACGTCGTCAGCCCATGATAATTTTTTATTGGCAATAGCGTTCACCATCCGGTACAGCCGGTGCAATTGGATCAACAGTCGGTTTCCCAGAAAGTCCAGTAGGCACCAGAGGGTTTACATCTTTCATAGAATTCATCTCGTTACCAACAGTGTAACCGCAACTTCAGAGAAGATTCAAAGCCGATTAGATTTAAACCGATTGGATCTGACCAGTTGGTATGTTACCATGCAGATCTGAGAAGGCAATATTCTCCTGTATACATCGAGCATTAACCCTAACCGGTAAAGCATGATTAATGGTGGAGCCATTAAAACGCAATCCTACCGGCAGATCTCCATCTAATGTTGACGAAGAGGAAACCTAAGGTAGCAATAAACCATCACCAGCCGTAACACCAGCAGTATGAATCGGAATAGCAGAAGAAACCAAATGCGAGTCTTGCATGTAATCCTTATCCACTCGTCCAGATCGTTGCAACAGATTCAGCGAGACACCATTGAGGAAAATCATATGAACTTAACTATCCATAGAAGTTGGAGATAAATCTACCTGTGTGTTATTCCCATGACCAGAAACCCTAGCCGCTCCCTCATTGGGTAAATTGGATTGTCGGGATTCTCCATGAATCAAAGTTTCACTATACAGAATAGAAGAATCAATCCTCGGGGAAGAAGAGCAAGAATTACTAGAAGCCATAGTAATCAAGAAGCCCTAGAACCACAAGGATTCTAGAGAGAGACAGAAGAGAGAGAGACTCTCTCTTCAAGTCATGTCATGTAAGTGGCCACACCCCAAACCTATCATGCAACTGCAACTTGGAATGCTTTGTGGCATAAGGCTACAAAGGTAACTTGGCATTATCTTTTATGGTTTCCTAATCATATACCAAGGCATGGATTTATACTATGGCTAGCTATCAAAGAGAAACTGCAAACTAACAAAAGAATGCTAGCTTGAGTGCTTAATATGGATCCAACTTGCATTTTATGTAGGCAAGCATTGGAAACCTTTTTTGGTTTTTGAAAGGAAAAGTAAAATGTTATTAACAAATAAACGTTAAGGTACAAATACACAGAAGCATACCCTCGGCCATATAGAAATAGACATCACCCCTCAAGATAAACATGAAGTACAAGAGAAAAACACAAATGACTACTCTTCTACTTCTTCAATAAAGACTCTGGTAACCTCCATTTCTGTAATAAATGAAAATTCTGGGCAGTAGGCGGAAACCCCAGACAGTTCATAAGACGCATTCGTACTCCATCCATAATTGAATGAATAATAGTCACCTCATCCAAATAGGAATTATCATGCTTCCTATGGTTGCTCTCCTGTTAAAGAACATAAACTGATGTAGCCAAAGACAGTTTGCCAATAACAGCTAACAAAGACTTCCCTTGACATGTATGAGTCATCCTAGTGATCACCGCCTCCCATGATGTAGACATATCCTGTAATCCACAATAAGACAAGATAAATTGCCATACTCGAAAAGTAAACTGACACCTAAAGAAAGGTGATCATGATCCTCAACTGGCTATCTACAAAATACACAACTCATCCTAGTAATCAATCCAAATGACAGAAGGTGATCCTGAGTAGCAAGCTTTCTCTGAACAGCCAACCATAAAATGAAAGCCTGCCGTGGAACATGATATTTATACCTTTTTTTTTTTGAAAAGTAAAGATAAAATAAAATTAAAATAAATAAATATACAAATACACAGGTGCATACCCCTAGCCATTACATCAGATCAACACCAAAGAAAAAAAGTTTCAATGGTAACAAAAAAACCAATGGCTCATAATAGAGCAAACGAGTTACAGTCACCATAACAAAAATCAACAAATCAAAGTAGGAGAAAGATGCCATGAGCGAACCAAATGATGATTGATGGGGGTATGAGGAAACCCCGAGCAATCCTATAATCTCAACCTAACCAAATCCATAATCAAGTTAACCAGCATAAGCTCATTACAAGGCGAGCAGCCATGCAATCGAGAATTCCTCTCTTTCCATAAGAAGTATATAGTAGCAATAAAAGAGATCCTCCCAATAATGGCAAGAAGGGAGTTACCACGAAAAGAAGAGCAAGCCCAATGAACTGTAGTAAGCCAATCATATGAAGTAGCTTGTAAATCACATTTTGCAAGGATGATATGCCATACTCGATAGGAAAAGGAACATTTGAAAAACAAATGATCGTGGTCTTCAATGTCAAGGCCACAAAGATGACAAGCTGCTTGCTGAAGTAAGCCAAAGGAAAATAAACGATCTTAAGTAGCAAGTCTCTTCCGAATAGCAAGCCATAATAGAAATGAGTGTCTCAGGATATGATACTTTAACCAAACAAGATGGTACCAATTAACCCGAGGATAATGAGGGCGAAGAACATCCCATGCTGATTTAACAGAAAATGCAATACCATTACGCTTGATCCAAACAACAATATCACTCCTATTGCAAGGTGGGTGAGTAAAGCCATAGATTCTTCTTCAGCTCAAAAAGGTCACTAGAATTTGCAACAGGCCATCTCCACATATTAGAGCAGATGATAGTATCCACAGTGGCACTAGAGGGCAATCCAGAATCATAGATGACCCTATCATTAGGAGATGAACATATGGGTCCACGAGGCAACCATGAATCAAACCATAAGGAGGTGTGCCGACCATCACCAATATCAATTGTGATGAAAGGCCGAAGCCGATCCCTTAACTTCAAGATTTTTCTCCAAGTCCAAGAACAATTCCAAGGGACCTTAGCAACCCAAAAATGATTTTTGTAAAGTAAATTAATCTTCACCCAAGCAACCCACAAAAAGTAGATAAAGTTTGACAAATAAGCCAAATAAACTTGGACATGGCAGTAGCATTCCAATCTTTAGTCCTCCAAATGCCAAGACCTCATTCCATTTTAGGCTTAGAAATATCCTCCCAGGAAACCTTAGCACCATGCTTCTTTATAGATACTCCAGTCCAAAGAAAAGCAAAAAGAATACTCTCAATGGATTTGGAAACTTTGGAAATGAGTATAAAGTGTGAGCACCAATAGGCTTGAATACTAAAATGAACATATTGAATAAGTTGGAGCCTACCCGCAAAGGAAATGAAGCGATTAGTCCAAACTTTAATTCTCTTCAATAACAGATCCTCCAACGCTTTGCAATCACTAGCCTTAAGCTTAGTAGAGATGAGTGGAACTCCCAAATAGCGGATAGGGAGCTTACCAAAAGAGAAGCCCAATAAACTAACAATCTCTTCTTGAAATCCAATATCAACTCTGGAAAAGAAGATGGAGCTTTTAGCCAGGTTAAGGCAGACCCGAGAGGGAGGAGAAGATCCCAATGGCTTCCTTCATAACCTAAATAGAATCTATATCTCCTTTGCAAAAAACCATAAGGTCATCCGCAAAGCAAATGTGAGATAGCAGAGATTTACGACAACGCCAATGAAATTTGAAAGAATGAGAACTTCAGATACGTTTGCCAAGAATGCGGGAAAAGACTTCCATGCAAATCATAAACAAATATAGAGAGATAGGGTCTCCTTGTCTAATACCACGCTTCCCTTCAAAATAGCCATGCAGTTCACCATTGATAGCGTAACACCCCGTATTTTAATTTGGCATATTTTTGTATTATTTTGAGTAAATGAAATATTTAAATCGAGTTTATGTGGATTATTATATTTTTCCTGTGCTGAGTTAGCTCGGAGTGATATTGCGTTGGACAAAGTGGGCCAAGGGACCGAGCATCTTTTCTTTTCTTTCTTTTTCTTTCTTCCCTAGTTTCATTTTCTTCTTTTCATTTCAGCTAAACCAGATAAAGAGAGAGGAAGAGAAGAGAGATAGAGAAGAGAGGAAAAAGAGGAGAGAGAGTGTTGTGAAGCAAACAAATAGTTGATCCGAGGAGATCTCGACGCAGTGATCGTCGTGGCGTGCTTTATTTCACGAGATTCGAAACGAGGAGAAAGAGATCGGAGTTTGAAGTTCAAAGTTCAAAACCTTTTTCTTCTTTTTTCTCCATTTCTCTTCAGATTCGAGGTAGCTGGGACTTAAATTTGAGTTCTAGACATCGTAGGAAGCATTTTGATATATATATATATGCATGAGTCGTCTAGATGTGAAGAAAGTTATATATAAATGTATATATACATGTCTGTGTGTATATATATTTATGCATATATGTTGATGGATCTCGTATATTTGTAAGTTATTTCATAAATGGAAGTTGTAGAATCATGATATATACGTGTGTAAACATATATAGTTGAGTTTTGAGTGAGATGGGGCTTGGATTGGATGAATTTGGGGTTGGTTCGTGTTTGGAACGAACCCAGATATGGTTCCAAGTCTCGGGCGTCTGGACGGTCGAAGAGGGCGTTCGGATAGTCGAGCGTCCAGACGGTCAAAGGGAGCATCTGGACGGCCGAGAGTTCAGGGGGCTGGCATCTAAGGGATCGTCCGAATGGTCAAAGGCTAGCGTCCGGACAGTCGAAGGCCAAGTTGGGTCGTTTTGTTTCTTTTGTCCCCGGATGCTTGTTTTGGTCCCCGAATTCAATCATTGTTGATTTTAATGTATAAAATGGATTGTTATAACACCGGATGATCCCCATAATTTATATACATGACTAAATTTTAGTCATGTGGAGTTGGGACGTTAATAGGACAAATGGATTGGATATTTTCGCGGACTGCAGCCAGTTGCCTGCTTGAGATAGTGGATGCCTGTCTGAGATAGGTGGATGCCTGACTAGAGGTGTAACTCGGTTCTCTAGCGGATGGGCTAGGGGGTGTAACACGGAGCCCCTAAGTCTTACACCTGTGGGGTGTAACTCGGATCCCCACAGGAATATGAGATATATTTATATGTATATGCGTTTGCCGTGAGTATTAAAACAGTATGTTTGGTGGCCGCACATGTCTTAGTTAAAAGCCTTGCTAAGTGTCACCCGTCCCAGGATAAGGTTGGGGGTAGATAGAGAAACAGGATGCATGGTCATGGCATTTCATTTTATTACATTGCATGAGAGATGCATATTTATATTATGTTGTTGCGTATATATAATGTGTTATTTATGTATACTGGTGCACACTGATACTATCCTACCTACTGGGCTAGTTAGCTCATTTCATCCTTATTGCAGGTGATACAGGGAGGCAAGGTAGTGAGCATCCCAAATTGAGTTGACTACTAGATGAACTTAGAGATTATTTTATATTTATGAGACTGTTGTATCTTATTTGTGCAACCCGGGTTGTGGGTCCCATTAATTATGATGATGTATGTTGTATATTTATTTTAAATGGGAATTGGGACGAATATAGTTGCTCTGATGAATGTTATTATATTATGACTTGACCTTGGCTCAGGTTTTATTTATTTTAGTAGTCCCTATTTTTCCCATACCATCCATCCCAGACAATTTATGTTAGGGGCGTGACAATATGGTATCAGAGCTCTAGGTTGCGATTGTTTGGGTCTTGGGTAGTGTGGCTGAGATGTTTCATTTGCCATAATTTGTTTATGATGATGTTGGAGCTAATGATGATGGTATTTTTGTAGAATGTCTGGACGTAGACGAAGAAGGAGTGGAATGCAGATGGGTCAGGCCAGTGGTCAGGATTCCTTGGATGAAGGACAAGGAGGGTACCATGAGGTACCATTGGCAGATGGTAGGGTTCCACAGCTGACTTACGAGCAAATGATGCAATTCATGGCGGCTCAGTGGGCCGAGATGCAAGGGTTGGATGTACCGGCTGTAGCACTTGCTCCTGTTCAAGCAGCTACTCCTGCGCCGAGAGAAACACCTATAATGAGGATTATAAGTCAATTTAAGAAACATGACCTGCCAAAGTTTAATGGCGAGGGGGAACCTATGGAGGCCGAGAGATGGCTAGAAGAGATTACAGAAATGATGGAGACTTTAGGGGTCGAATGTAATGAGGTAAAGATCAAGGTGGCAGCGTGCCAATTTCAAGGTAGTGCTGTCCATTGGTGGAGATCGTACAGGGGAACAGTGGATGTGTCAACTTTGACTTGGGAGGAATTCAAGGCAACATTTTGGAGAGATTTTTTCCTTCAGTAATGAGGGAAATGAAAGTACAGGAATTTTTGACACTAGAGCAAGGAAGTATGACAGTGCAATAGTATGAAAGAAAATTTACAGAATTATCAAGGTTTGCCCCATAGTGCTTGCCTGATGACAATACAAAGGCGAGGAAGTTTGAAAGGGGATTGAACATAAACAGTAGGAGGAAGATCATTAGGATGAGACTTCCTACATATTTTGGAGTTGTAGCGGCAGCTCTTGCGGTGGAGAGAGATATTATCGATTTCTGATCCAGAACAAGGATAGGTCTAGGACAGGGATAGGTCTAGGAGTATAGTTCTGGGTCGAGTGCAAGACAGAGAAAGGGAAAGGAGAAAGTTGGGACTTCTAGGATGAGGTTTCAGAGGCAACAGGAGTTTCCGTACCAGAGAAACAGTTCTGGGTCTGGTTCAGGTTCAGGTTCGGGATCATTTAGCGGCCAAGGGTGGCAACAATTTTGGTCCCCATTAAGAGGAGACTATCAAGATCAGTATGGGAAGAGGTTGTGTTTCAAGTGTCATCAACCAAGGCATTTGCAATTTAACTATCCATATGGAGAGATGTCTCAAAGAAGTGTTAAGCTAGGTGCTCAGCAGGTTAAGTCGTATCAGACGCAGTAGTTCCCTATGATTCCTGCACAACCGATGCAGCAACCCATTCTGCAGATTTAGTATTTTCAGCAGCTGCGTGGTGGTGGCAGTGGTCAGAGGGGTAGCGAGAGGAGATGGCAGTTCCAGTGGTCAGTGGACTCAGGGACATGCCTATGCACGTTACGGGATGATGTTCCTGACGTTTCTGTGATATGCGGTACTTTTCTTCTGTTTAGCACTTGGGTGCATGTTTTATTTGATACCGGCACATCACATTCTTTTATCTCGCATGCATGTGTTAAGACTTTAGGGTTGACTTCAGAGAGGCTGGAGGAGCCTATGTGTGTTGAATCACCGGTGGGTGATAGTTCATCGGTGAAATGGATTTGTAAGGACTGTGTTCCACAGCAAGGAGATGTTCAGTTGTGGATTGATTTGAAAGTATTGAAGATGACGGAGTTTAATGTCATTCTGGGGATGGATTGGTTGTCCACTTATCGGGTGACAATTGATTGTCATCGTAAGTTGGTGATGGCTATTCTTCCAAATGGCACGATGGTAAAGATTCAGGGAGAGGCAAGAGTCATGCTGCTTTCTCCATTGTTGGATACAAGATGTATAAGAAAGTTTTCAGTATTGTTGGCGAGCTTAAGATTGAATGAAGAAGACTCCAGACACTTTCTCCTAAGAATTATCTATGAGTATGAAGATGTGTTTCCAGATGAATTGTTGGAATTACCTCCGCTAAGAGAGGTAAAATTTTTGTATAGAACTAGTACTGGGGGTGGCGCCTATTTCAGTGACACTGTATCGTATGGCACCAGCGGAGTTGAAAGAATTAAAGGTGCAGTTGAATGATTTATATTCCCGAGTTTTTATCCGACCTATTACATTACCGTGAGGAGCATCGGTAGTTTTTGCAAAGAAAAAGGATAAGACTTTGAGATTATGTGTGGATTATCGATTGTTGAATTCGGTAATGATTAAGAATAAGTATCCCCTGCCCAGGATAGATGATTTATTTGATCAGTTGCGGGGTTCAGCTTGTTTCTCAAAAATTAATCTTCGGTCGGGATACCATCAATTGGGGATTCAGGAGGAGGATATTCCCAAGACTGTATTTTGTATCCGGTATGGTCACTTCGAGTTTGTGGTTATGCCATTTGGGTTAACGAATGCTTCTGTAGTATTATGGACTTGATGAATAGGATTTTCTGACCATTTCTAGATTGGTTCACGGTAGTGTTCATTGACGATATTTTGATCTATTCTCGTAATGGACATGAACACGAGCAACATTTAAGGGCTGTATTACAGATGCTTCGGGACCATAAGTTGTATACTAAGGCCAGCAAATGTGAGTTTTGGTTGTCCGAGGTGAAGTTTTTGGGACATGTAGTTTCTGGGAAAAGAATTGTAGTGGATCCATCTAAGGTTTCAACTGTGATAAATTGGGCGCGATTGAGATCTATTTTTGAAATCCGTAGTTTCTTGGGATTAGCTGGTTATTACTGCTGTTTTATTTAGGATTTCTCTCGGTTGGCGGAACTGTTAACTTAGTTGACTCGGAAAGGGGTGAAGTTCGAATGGGATGATGCTTGTGAGCATGCATTTAATGAATTGAGGAGGAGGTCGACTGAGGCTCCAGTGTTGATAATACTTGAACGTGGAGAGGGATACTCAGTGTATTGTGATGCTTCACGTGAAGGTTTGGGATGTGTGTTAATGCAGAATGAACAGGTGGTGGCGTATGGGTCTAGGCAGTTAAAGCCACATGAGAATAATTACCCTACACATAATTTGGAGTTGGCCGCGGTGGTTTTGCTTTGAAGACGTGGCAATATTATCTGTATAGGGACCAATTTAACGTGTATTCTGATCATAGGAGTTTGAAGTATTTATTCACTCAACGTGATTTGAATATGAGGCAGAGAAGATGGATGAAGTACCTGGAGGATTATGACATTGGTCTACATTATCATCTAGGGAAGGCTAATGTGGTGGCTAATGCTTTAAGTAGAAAGTCACGAAATTTTGCGACAGCAATGATTCATTCTTAATGGCGTCTCCAGAAAGACGTCGGTGAGTTTAAATTTTGGTAGGAAGATGACGATGAAGATGGCACTACATACTCTAGCATGAATTGTTTACAAGTGGTGCCGATATTAGTGGCAAGAGTGATTAAAGCCCAACAGAGGGACCAATATTGTCAGAACATGAAGTACTATCTGTCTTCAGGTCAGGAGGCAGAAGGTTGCATCCACAGAAGGACAATTGAAGCTGAGAGAAAAGATCTTTGTGCCTGATGTGGATGGAATCAGAGAATAAGTACTCCGAGAGTTTCATCATTCTAGATTTGCTGTGCACCCTGGAGGGACTAAGATGTATAAGGGCTTGGGACGACAATACTAGTGGTGTGGTATGAAGAAAGATGTGGCGAAATTTGTGTCTTGTTTCCTAACCTGTCAGCAGGTAAAGGTCGAGCACCAGAGGCCAGCTTGGTTGCTACAGCCATTACCCATGGTACAGTGGAAATGGGACCATCTGACCATAGACTTTGTGACGGGGTTGCTGAGGACCAGAAGGCGGCATAATGCAATTTGGGTAATTGTGGACCAATTGACAAAGTCGGCTTATTTTCTATCCATGAGGAAGAAGGATTCTATGGAGAAGCGGTGTCAGCACTATGTTCAAGAGATAATTCGGTTGCATGGGACACCGCTATCGATTTTGTCAGACCGAGACCCGGTGTTCATGACTCAATTTTGGCAGAGTTTGCAAGAGGCACTAGGGACTCAGCTATATTTCAGTACGGCATTTCATCCACAGACAGATGGACAATCTGAGCGGATGATTTAGATTTTGGAGGACATATTGAGATCCTGTGTGCTGACGTTAGAAGGGAATTGCGAGAGCCATCTACCATTGGTGGAATTTGTGTACAACAATAGTTATCAAACAAGTATCGATATGGCTCCCTATGAAACTTTGTATGGATGACCTTGTAGGTCTCCATTGTGCTGGGCGGAAGCCAGAGAACCTGTAACGGTTGGTCCTGACTTGGTGAGACAAGCAACAAAGAAGATTAAAGTCATTCGACAGAGACTTTTGACGGCCCAGAGTAGACAGAAGAGTTATGCAGATAAACGGAGGCAGCCGTTGGAATTTCAGGTCAGTGATTTTGTATTTTTGAGAATTTCACCAAGACAATGTGTGGTACATTTCAGGAAACGTGGAAAGCTTTCATCACGATATATTGGACCCTTTGAGGTTGTTGCTAGAATTGGTTAGGTCACGTATCGTTAGCACTTCCTCACAATTAGCTTGGGTTCATAATGTATTCCACGTTTCCGTACTCCGGAAGTATGTACCGGTTTCTTCTCATGTCGTCAGTTGGGAAGAATTGGACATTGGGGAGGACATGACAATAGAGAATCTCCCAGTTCGGATTGAAGACACACGTGAACAAGTTTTGCATGGCATGACCATTTCATTGGTTCGTGTGTTGTGGCGGCACCGTGGAGTTAAGAAATCCACATGGGAGCGTGAGTCGGTTATGAGAGTGAGACAGCCATCTTTGTTTGAGGATTGATTTGTGTACTGTGAATTTCGAGGACAAAATTCTTATAAGGGTGGGAGTATGTAACACCCGGTACTTTATTTGGCATATTTTTGTATTATTTTGAATAAATAAAATATTTAAATTGAGTATAAATGGATTATTATATTTTCCTGGGCTGGGTTGAGCCCGAAGTGATATTGGGTTGGACAAATGAGGCCAAGGGCCCAAGCATCTTTTCCTTTCTTTCTTTTTCTTTTTCTTTTCTTTCCCCGGTTTTCTTTTCTTTTTCATTTCAGTTGAACTAGAGAGAGAGAGAGAGAGAGAGAGAGAGAGAGAGAGGATGATGAGGAGGAGGAAGAAGAGAAAGAAAAGAGAGAGAAAATAGGAAAGAGAGAGAGTTTTGGAGCAAACAAATAGTCGATCTGGGGAGATCTCGACACAGTGATCGTCATGGTGTGCTCCGTTTCATGAGATTCGAAGCGAGGAGGAAGAGATCAGAGTTTGAAGTTCAGAGTTCAAAACCTTTTTCTTCATTTTTCTCCATTTCTCTTCAGATTCGAGGTAGGTGGGACTTAGATTCGTGATCCAGACATCGTATGAAGCATTTTAGTATATATCTATGCATGAATCGGCTAGATGTAAAGAAAGTTGTATATATGTATATATATGTGTCTGTGTGTATATATATATACGCATATATGTTGATGGATCTTGCATATTTTTATGTTATTTTGTAAATGGAAATTGTAGAATCATGGTATATACACGTGTGAACATTTATAGTTGAGTTTTGAGTGAGTTGGGGCTTGGATTGGACGAATTCAGGGTTGGTTCGTGCTTAGAACGAACCCAGAAATGGGTTCCAGGTCTCGGTGGTCCGGACCAGGCAGTCGGGTGGTTCGAACCAGGGGTGGTTCGGACCGGCTAGGTGGGTGGTCCGGACCACCGTGAGCTATTTTGTCCGGGTTGGTTTGTTTTATCTACGGATGCTTGTTTTGGGTCCCATACATGTTTATATGCATTTTATAAGTGTTAAATGAATTCCAAACCGTGGATTAGATGAATGTGAATATGTTTTATATTGAGTTAATGTTTAATTCTATGATTGAGCATATCATGTGCATTGGGATTGGGGTGGATTCATCCGGTGGAAATGGTGTGTACGGATTAGTCGAGAGTGCCATAAATTGTGACGTGCTGAGTTATAATTGTTATATATTTATTAAAATTGAGAAATAGATTGTTATAATATCGGATGATCCCCAGATTTTATAAACATGGCTAGAGCTTAGTCATGTGGAGTTGGGACGTTAATATGGAATTCATGGATTTGATATTTTTTCGGACTGCAGCCGGTTGCCTGCTTGCGATAGCGGATGTCCGCCTGAGATAGGTGGATGCCTGACGAGAGGTGTAACTCGGTTCTCTAGTGGATGGGTCAGGGGGTGTAACACGAAACCCCTGAGTCTTACACCTGTGGGGGTATAACTTGGTTCCCCATAGGAATATGAGATATATATATATGCGGTTGCCGTGAGCGCTTAAATGGTGTGTTTGGTGGCCGTGCGTGTCTTGGCTGAAAGCCTTGTTAAGTGTCACCTGTCCCAGGATAATGTTGGGGGTAGATGGAGAACCAGGATGTATAACCATGGCATTTTATTAATTCATTACATCGCATGAGATATGCATATTTATCTTACGTTGTCGTATACGTATATGATGTGTTATATATGTACACTGGTGCACACTTGCACTGTCTTACCTACTGGGTTAGTTAGCTCATCCCATCCATATTGCACGTGATAAAGGAGACAAAGTAGTGAGTATCCCGAATTGAGTTGATTACTGGATGACCTAGAGATTATTCTATATTTATTAAGATTATTGTATTGTATTTGTGCGACCCAGATTGTAGGTCCCATTGATGATGAGATTTAAATTGGATAATATTATATGTTGGATATTTATTTTAATATGGGAATTTGGGACGATTATAATTGCTCTGATGAATGTTATTATTTTATGACTTGAGCTTGGTATAAGTTTTATTTGTTTTATTAGTCTCTATTTTCCCATACCGTCCGTCCCGGACAAGTTATGTTAGGGGTGTGACACTAGACACACAAATTTGCCGACCTTGGGTTATCTCTTAGATGGTCAAGATAAAACATTTTATAAATAGAGGTTATAGTGTTATTGCTAATCAGGTGAGTTAACTAAACCCACTGTGATTATGAACTAAAAATGAAAACACAAATAATTAGTGAGATTATATCTCTCTATGCATGATTATACACATACACAAAATCCACCTTAATTGTGTTTCCTAATCCTGACACATCTCATGTATTCATGTAATTACTATAACAATAAAGATATAAGGAAAAAAAAAAAACTTTTTTTTAACTATCAATCAAATGTGTAAATGATATGATCTGTAGGGTATATACATCCAACAAAAACAGCATGTAAATATAAAAAATGAAAAAAATTCTGGCAGTAACAAAATTATTTACTACAAACGTACTAAAAGCAATGTGACACTTTTCGATCCTCTAAACAAAATAAAACAAAATATAAAAAAAAAATTATGTGTCAAATAATCAACAATTCCTCAAATTTTTAATGTAAAATAATACTTAATATTCAAATATTAGAAAATAGGGAAAAATTTTTCTAATACCCCTAATGACAGCAAAATAATTAACTATAAATTTATCAGAATACTAAAAAAAAAAGAAATTAGGCATGTCTCGATCCTCCAAATATAAATTAAAAATAAACAAAAAATTAAGACACGTGTGGAACTACCAAGAATCCCTAAAATTTTTAATATAAAAATGTCATTATAATACTTAAACATTAGAAAAAAAAAATGACCATTCAAATGCCGTAACAACATCAAAATGATCTAATATAAATTTATCAAAAAATAATAAAAAAAAAGTAGTAGTCGATCCTTCAAATAAGAAAAAGGACACTTGTCAAGCAATGCTCAAACTCTCAGATCTTTAATGTAAAAATAATCTTTAAAGTCTAAATAATGCTCAAACTCTCAGATTTTTAACGCAAAAATAATATTTAATCTTTAAATACTAAAAAGGAAAAAAATTCAAATATCTCTAGTGATCCTTTGTTCAAGTCTCCTTAGGCCTCGTTTGTTTATGGGACTCAAGTGGGGGATTGGCTTTGCCATCCGTGGACCCCACCTGATGGGGTGTTTGGTTTGATATCCGGCGAGGCCGGATGTCTGATTCAGCGGATGACGAATCCGGCTTTTGGCCGGATGAGGAATCCCACGGGGGTGGTGGGATTGTTAATCCCCCACCCCTGGATTTAGTTCCCGCCAAAATCTAAAGGTTCAAAATTATTTTCTTTCACATCACATATCAAATCATATTTTTTATCTCACTTTATATCCCACCAACCAAACACCAAAAAAAATAATCCCACATAAAAAATAATCCCATCTTTTATCAAATCCCACATATTATTTCCATGGGTCTTACGGTATTATTTATCCCCCATTATCCAATCCCCAAAACAAACACAGCCTCCATGTCATCAAATTGAAAACTCAATTAATACAAATTTGAATGAATCCTATCCACCCATATCTTTCTGGACCGCAACCTCAAATTAGATTATTTTTCGTTTTCTTTTTTTTTTTTTAAACATTAAACAAACCCAATATATAAAAAGATCAATGCATTCTTTTTCTCTTGATGGAGTAAAAACAGTCGGGCTATTATAGGTACTAGGAGCAGACAAATATAATTCAAATGCTTTCGGGCTCAACCATTATATAAAATGATTAGTGGTTTTCTTCTTCTATTGTTTGCCAATTATATGTATGCCCTGTTTCTTCTATGTTAAATGATTTTTGAATAATTCTTCTTCTTTTCATATTTTAGAAAAAAAATTTGTAGAAGTATATTTGTTCATATATATATGAGTTTGAGATGAAAATTCGATCCATGTTTTGAATATTCTAAACGAAATTTTAGGATATCCATACGGGAACTAGTCTATTATTTTTATATAAAAATCATACTTAGAGGTTGAATTAATTTTTGGTAAATTCACACATCCAACTAGACAAGTCAAAGAGTATCCACTAAAAATTTTATAATTTTTAGAATTAAAATGAAATTTATAAAAATAATCAAACTTGACTAATTGCTTGAGAATTTTACACTTGAACTACTATTTTTTTTTTATATAACATTCATACATAGGGGTTGAATTAATTTTTATATTTTTACATATGAAATTACATATCCAAAATAGTATCCACTAAAAATTTCAAAAATTTTTTGAGCAAAAATAACTTTTATAAAAATTATGAAATTTGACTATTTGGTTTAAATTATTGCACTAGCACTAGTCTAATTTTTGGTATAAAATTTATATATAGAAGTTGAGTTAATTTCTCAACCTTTTACACATGCAACTAGACATGTGAAAGAGTTTACAGTAAAAGTTTTATAAATTTTGGAGTGAAAATGGATTTTAAACAAATAGAAAAATTTAATTGTTTAGTTTTGGTTGCTACGCTAACACCAGTCTAGTTTTTGATATAAAATGTATACATTGAAGTTGAATTCATTTTTAAAATTTTTACACTTTAAAATAGTCATATGGAAGAGTCATTTGTAAAAGTTTTACAATTTTTAGAGTTAAAATGAATTTTATAAAAATGGTGAAATAGACTATTTTGTATGATCTTAGACAAAAACACCCATTTGATTTTCTTAAAATCTAAATTAATTAGCTATATGAATAAATTCTAAATTTTATTTTTATAAAACAGGATTAATTTAAGCATTTTAGGCTTTTAAATTAACTGAAAATGTTTTACTTTCTATTTTACATGAGTTGTCAAAATTTATGTCCAAAAACATATCTTTGTCAAGACATGTTATATATTAAATTTTATTTATCAAATTAGTTATATATATTCTTGAATATGGTTGCATTAAATTTAATTTGATAGATTTTGTAATGATAACAATATTTAGATACTTCGGCCCAAATGAACATTGCATTCATAAGACGCACTAAATAAATGAATAAACACAAAAATCCAATTTAGTGTGAACCTTGTGTATGATGTACGGTTAATAATGAAATTAATATTTGATTTGATTTTGTTATTGGGGTAATAGAAAGTATTAAAAGAGTAGGTTCTAGAGTTTACTGGTCGAAAGTCCTAATATCTATGTAGGGTGATTTAGCATAACTAGTAGGACAAAAACCTACGAAGTGTATATACGACTTATACTTGCTTACATTAATATCAGGACTATAGGATCAGTTTGCCTATTAGGGTAAAATGAGATGGATTGAGACTGCGAAACTAGGGCCATGAGCTCGATGAGTATATCTAGAACTACGAGATCAGTTATACCCTATGGCTGAGGACTAGGAATTTGATGAGTACAATTAGGATTGCGGGACTAATTGTACTCTACAGCTAAGGTTTGAAAATTTATTTTGAGTTTAGTTCTGTCATCACAAATTAACCTTGCAAATTACTTGACCCATTGTATGTTTTAATATATATATTGAGATATGAACAAAATGATGAGTATTTTTTTTAACATGAGACTGTGAGATCATGACTAAGTGATTGTCTAATTAGAACAATATGATAAATATGAAAATTGTGGTTGTCACGCCCCTAACATAATTGTCCGGGATAGGCGGCATGGGAGTATAGGAACTAAATAAACGAACAAAACCTGTATCAAGGTCAAGTCATAATATAATAACATTAATCAGAGCAACTAACAATTGTTCTTCATTCCCATATTAAATAAAAGCAATATAATATGTCACCATAAAATCTTGGACCCATAAACCACAGTCCGGATCGCATAAATAATATACAATAATCTCATGAATTATAAAACACCCTCTAAATCAATCCAGTGATTAACTCAACTCTGGGTGATCACTTTCTTGCCTCCCTGGATCACCTGCAATATGGATAGGATGAGCTAACTAGCCCAATAGGTAAGACAGTGCAAGTGTACACCAGTGAACATATACAACACCTAAACATATTCACAGTAACATAACATAAACATGCATATCTCATGCGATGTAATGAAATGAAATGCAATGGCCATGTATCCTAATTCCTCCATCTATCTCTAACCTTATCCTGGAATAGGTGGCACTTAGCCAAGCATGCAGGGTCACCAACCACACCGTTGTCAGCATTCACGACAAACGCATATATATATATCTCATATCCATGTGGGGAACTGAGTTACACCCCAACAGGTCTAAGATTTAGGGGTTCCGAGTTACACCCCCTGACTCTTCTGCTAGAGAACCAAATTACACCTCTAGTCAAGCATCCGCCTATCCCAGACAGGCATTTGCTTTTTCCAAGTAGGCATCCGGCTGCAGTACAGAGAAATCTCCAAGTTTATATATCAAATTAATGTCCCAACTCTATATGACTAAACTCTAGTCATTTACATATTGACTAGAGATCATTCGGTATTATTAAAATCTTATTTTCTCAATTTGATCAAAATTAATGTATATAACATGTGCCTCAACACACTATATAAACATATGACACTCTCGGCCAATCGATGCACTTCACTTCCACTGGATAAAACCACCCCAATCCTAATACATATGATATGTTCAATCATGAAATATAAAACATCTCAAATTAATTCATAATATGCTATACTCAAGCATGAATAAAAACTCGCATAATTCACCAAATACTCATATCATCATGTTTTACACGTATGTAGGAACAAACCCAAGAAAAATGAACTAAAAAAGACCCACATAGACAAAACCCGAGGGGGTCGCGGGCTGGGTGCAGGGAGCATGCCCCCTCAGCCTACCCAGAATTTTCTTTTCAGTAGTAGAGGTCACAGGCTGGGCGCAGGGAGTGCGTAGCCTCGACTCCCTGTGTTATACTCACTATTCATCATCTTCCCCCGGCCAATCTCGGCCAAAATTCACCAACCCGGTTTCAAAATTTATCAATAAAACTCAACTACAGGTCATCAAATCATTACCACAATATTCATATCTCTCATTTCAAATTTTAAATCCATCACATACCAACTCCAAACACTTATATATGCATATTTACACACAACTACATATATATGCATATATATATATAAATCTTCACATATCACCAAAATATACATATATATATATACTAAAATGATTCCTACGATATCTAGAACACGAATATAGGTCCCACTTACCTCAAATCTAAAGAAAATTGGAGAAAAATGTAAGAAACAGTTTTGGCCTTTGAATTTCAAACTCTAATTTCTCTTAACTCGTTTTGAATCTCGCGAAATGGACTGCACCATGACGGTCACCATGTCGAGATCTTTCCAGATCTACCAATTTCTCATGCTAAATCTCTCTTCTCTTCTTTTCTCTCCCTTCTCTCTCTTTCCTTTTTTCATCTTTTCTCTCTCTCTCTCTCCCCGTTCTCTTTTGTCGACTAAACCAGGAGAAGAAAAAGAAAAAGAGAAAAAGAGAGAGAAAGAAAATTAAAAAGACAAAAGGAAATGGCTAGGCCCTTGGCCCAGTTTTTCCAATCCTGTGGAATTACTGTAACTTAATTCGGTTTAAATTAAAATACATCATCAACCCAAAATAATACAATAAATATTTTCAATTTAAAATATCGAGAGTTACAGTGGTATAATTGTGAAGTTAGTAAAGGTTTTACTTAATTAATATTGATTAAGTGTTGAAAGTTTTGTATGATTAATAAATAATATCTTATATGCATATAATAATTACACATAATTTAGTATCCACCTCTTAGAATTAATCTTATAGGAGCAGATGCTCGTAATGAACCTATGAGTTAGATTAGCCGGTTATGATTTGCTTTGTATTCATTTCAACATTTAAAATTGTAATATGTATTGGATATTAATTTTGGGTCCAGTTTTGACGTATGTTATTTGTCGCCCTTTATGTGACCCGTGATAGACCTTTGGGGTATTCAAAATTTGAATACTATTTTTATTATTTGCTTTCATTCTGATTGGTAATTGATGCATAATATGATTATTTTTTTAGTTTATCCCTATGTTTCTAGATTGTGGATCGAGGCGTGACAGAGGGTGTAAGGTATTCAAGAGATCTAATTTTTTTCACTCTTAGCTAACTACTCTTCAATCTTATTTGTGTGTTGGTGATTCAAATGAATTTGGATTTGTGAATTGTGGATTCAATTGGTTGTGAATTCAGTGTGGACTACTATAGATTCAGATGTAACAGTGGGTTGAGCAAGTCTTCAAGGATTGAAAGTTCTTGTCACCAAGGCTTGGATATATTGTGAATTTGAAAAAATGACATCAACAACATAAAGACGTGTTATTGAAAGATTAAGATTTTGTAACCGATTTGTAATATAGTGAAGGATTCTAATTTTTTTTTTTTTAAATCTTGTATTATTTTATTTAATTACTTTTATACTATTACTCGAATATTTGTGTGGATGATTGGTTAAATTATCTAGCATACTCGAAATAAATTTTGAATAGCATATTCTATGATCATAAATTACAAGTCCAGTGAGTCAGACAAATTCAAACTTGCGCTTATGTGGGTGGCCTTCAAAGAGTAATTGCACCCAATGGAAATGGAATCTGAGACCAAGTATCTCATACGCAACCTCAATTCTTTCCCCCTGTAGACTACTCCCTCGGGTTGGTTAGGTATGGCATGGATTGAGTCAGGCCAAGCTTATAAATATTTTATTAGTTATTCGACTGAGTCTAAAATTCCGGACTTCGAATCCCCCAAATTTCCCCACATAAATTTATTTATTTTTAAGTTATATTTTTAAATAAAAATAATTTCAAAAATATGAAAATGAATAGTTTAGTATTAAAATAAATATTTAAGATAATATATAAATAGAATAATATATATAAATACATAAAATATTAATATAAACTTTTTTTTTTTTAAATTACTTCAGACTGGCCCTGGCCAATCCTTTCAATCCTATGTACTACTCTTTTAATTAATAATATTTTTCCAACCCTGAAAGAAGTCCAATTCCTTCAAATCTTAAGCACAATCTGTTTAATTAATCAAGCTCAAAATGATTTTCAACCGCGCAAAAGAAAAAAGAAAAAATTCAGGCCAGGCCATCACATCAAACTTATATCCACCCCTGGCGATTGCGTCAACTTGGCATTACAATAATGCAAATTAAAAACTACCTAGCGGCCAAAATATCCTAACCTCTCGATCTGCCTGATGTAAGATTCAAAGCCCGTGCGTTTATTTAGACTTTCTCCTAGTTTAATTTTTCGAAGATAATCTTAACGTCTTTGCCTTTCTGGTAATCCCAACCCACTCCCAGTTAATTTAAACTTAGAATTCTCCAACTTATTTGGTTATTTAAGGGTTGGGATTGTCAAACATTTCCAAGCAAATTAAGGAAAAAAAGTGTGAAACATTTCAATGTAGCCTAAACCCATGAGTTTTGAATTCTCCCCCAACTTTCCACCGTCGTGGCCTGACCTTCAGTTCCACGACAATTCCATTCCATGTGAGGAAAATATTATATCAGACGGGAATTTTCTTGTCAATGTTTTAGCTGAGAAAGTGAGGGAAAAATCCTCAGAGAAAATTTCCACCAAGAAAGTTAGCGAAGAAGATCTCATTTCCGATTCGAACCAAGGCCTCATCGTCAAGAAGGAAAAACACTACATAGGGGTTAGGAAGCGACCGTGGGGAAAGTACGCGGCTGAGATACGCGATTCCACCAGGCATGGGAAAAGGGTTTGGCTCGGAACATTCGACAGCGCCGAAGAGGCCGCTCTTACCTACGACCAAGCGGCGCTTTCGATGAGAGGTCCCTCCGCGCACCTCAACTTTCCGGTAGAGAGAGTCCGCGAGTCGGTTCAAGACATCGAGTTGAGTTGCAGGGAAGGCTCCCCGGTTGCAGTCCTCAAGGAGATGCACAAAATGAAGTCCAAGAATAGGGAAAGAGGAAGGAGAAAAGGATGGCCAAAAACTGTGGTGGTGCTGGAAGACCTTGGAGCTGATTTGTTAGATGAGCTCCTTAGTTTATCTGATCACGACAGTAACTCTATCAGTAAATGAATTTGCATCGACTTTCATGTTTAAAAGTAAAAATAAAAACACAATCTTCATAAGTTCCCTCTTGCACTGAATTCTTTTCAGTTTATTGAGTAAAAGGGAAAACTTCCTTTTTTATCGTATTAGTTTAACATATATCCAATTTCGCCCTCTTAATTTTAGAGATACTTCAAAATTATTTATTTATTTCCCTTTTTTTTTTTTTTTTTAAGTTTTTCTCTGAACTTTGTAAATAATACTTCAAACCACTATCTTTCTAGATTTGCTCTTTCCCTAGAGAATCTTTGTAAATGCAATATAAAAATTTACTGTATCCTTATTCTATTTTTGTTTTCATTTGCAAGAAAATAAAAAAAAAATTATAGCAACAACTTAATTATTTGATATATTCAAAAAATATTTACATAATTATTTTAAGTATGTGTGATAAATAATCCTTAAATAATGTGATAAATAATCCTTAAATAATCTTTACTTTTTGTTTTATTTTAAATTTTTAATACATTTAAATTAAAAATGGTATATTTACTTCATTTAAATTTTAGTAGTTAATAGATTTTAGAAATTAACATCGATGTCATATCGCATGTCAAACATGATTACACCAATTATTTAAGCACTGCCAGTGTTGAGCTGTGACGAAATTAAATACTACTTTTTATGGACGAAACTTAGCTTTTAAATATATTCTAAAATATTTCAATCAAATTGAATAATTTTATAAAATAATTAAGATTTTTTTTATATTTATTTTTTTTATTTAAGTTAATGTTAGTGAATCGTTAGAGTTGATTATGGTAAAATTACATACAAATATAAAAAATTTATATTTTTTTAAATTTAGGTCCTATCCAATCTGATTCTAAAAAATAAAATTTGTTCTACAATATATATTAAATCATAAATTTACTTAATTGATTGATTTCTTATTTGTTTTAAACTCTGTTCATTTTAATAAACACTTTTTTAATTCTTAATTTATTTTATATTTAGTTAGAAATACTAGTAATCTTAATTATATTATTTAGTTAAAAATTATCTTTATAACTTTTTCCAAAAATAAATTATTCTCATGTTTAAATAATATTTTGACTTTTTTTGTGTTTTTAAATTTAAAATATAACAAATTTAAGATATACGTTTTTTTTTTTTTTTGTGTTTACAAACAAAATATTTTTATTTTTGTTTGTGCATTTAATTTAATTGCTAATATATTTGAAATATATAAATTTTATAATTATATTGAATTTATAACTAAGTAGATCTCATTTTGGAAACCATAAATTTATTTATATGAAATTTATAAACAATTGGGTCTACTTTTGAAACCCAAGCAAGTGGGTCTTTTTTAACAACGCATTAGTTCTTTTACATTTATGTCATAATTTTAGTGTTTTTATTGCCAAAAAAAAAAAGTAAAATTAAAGTATTAGCTATATGACACAAATAAACTAAAGTTTTGTGAATTAATTTATTTTTTTATATTTTTAAATTTAGGATATAAAAAAAGATACACTTGCCTAAAATTTAAATCATTTAAACATTTATTTTATTTTTTATCAAATAAACATAAAAGTTCCTAGGCTTATTTGCAATAGGCAAATTAACAAACAAGCAATAAATTCAATTCTATAATTCTTAAATAATGGCTCGGGTATTTTAGAGTTTAAAATTGAAGGTTTTTTTAGATCCACTGCGAGAAACTCATTAGAAACTTGTTCTGAATCTGCGAAAAATTACCTACGACTAATTTAGCAAAAAAATGTGTTGTGGGAAGTGACTGCGTAATATTATTACGTCTCAAATCAATTTTCAAGTGTTAGGGCGTGCGATGTAATTTTACCTAGTGGTTTCTAGGATCGTCTCCACAGGGAATTCTAAGTTTTAATTTCTAAGTTATCAAAGTCTATCTAG
>JAVXUM010159214.1:0-13245 GCA_035590655.1 Pouteria glomerata
ATATCTGGGAGACACAAAGTCTTCCAAGTTTAATGCTCATGATCCCACCACCATTTAATGTTACTTTCCACATTCATAAAAGCCAATTGAGGAAGAAAACAAAAGAGTTGGTCTTCCAATCCTCTTTGGCCGAGATTTCCTTCCTCCTCCATGGCCAAGGCTTGGTTAAAATTACTTGGTGTTGACTTAGTCAAAATTAAACCTTCACAATTCACATGGCCGATCAAATCTGGGAAGAAAACCAATCAGCTCGGGCTCCTGCGAAGAGTTCCTCGGGCGCACAACTAGCTCGGGCGCTCGCCTGGGTTTGGCCTTGTGCACCCGCCGAGAGCAGAACTTGGCATGCTAGCTGCAAGCTAGCTCGGGTGCACGACGTGGAACTGGTTGGGCGCACGACAGCCTTGGGCGCCAGCCTGAGCTTAGACTTGGGCCCCGTTGAGGCCGGTTTCTTCCTGAAGCCTTGAACCCTTACACCAACCAAGTTATGGTCTCATGATATCTATTACATACTTAAACTTATCCAAGTTCAATTCAAATACTATTTTCATTCATCTCAGGAACCCAGAGTATTACAGATTATATACAAACAAAATTAAAGAAAAATAAAATCTAAAAAATTCAATATTAATTGTCAAGTGACTAAATCTAGGGAGAGGGAGATGGAAGTAGATGTGCACTAAGTGGAAGAGGTCTTGGTAGAGCGAAACTCCTCAAACATTTTTAACAGTTGAGCTTGTTGTGCTTCTATATTATTAACCTTGCTAGAAAACTTAGCCTCCATATACTGGACCTTACCAGAAAAATATTTCGCTCAGTCTCCATATCTTGGATTTTTCTAGAAAGAAAATTTTGTTCAACCTCTATTTTCTTTATTTTTTGCATCAAGTTTTCAACTTGCTGTTGAAGCTGCACCTCTCGGGATCTTGAACCAACACGATCTGAGCAATGTATATTATGCACCGGAGGGGGCTTTGGCCCATGGTGCATTCCGCATACATAACCAGACTTTCTCCCTGAGACATGCATCCCCACAGTATGCTCACTCAATGTATCATGGCCATCAAGGGTAGGCTCACTCCTCACACGTACCATCTGATCTTAACATTTATCGTAACTAATGTGAGAATATTATCAAACTATAAGTAAAAAATTACAATGTCAAATAAAAATTACAAGAACTTACATATAACTCTCTCGCCTTTGAGCAACTCAACTGGTTACTTTTCGTTATGTGTGCATGCTTCCACCATTCAAGAAAGCCAATTAGCTCATTACCTTTAGGATTAATCTATGAAAAAAATAATACATAAGTACAAAACTTATGTTATAAATGAAACATACAAACTAATAATTACCATGCTAGCAGGCACAAATGCACGTGATCGCATATAGTGTGTAACGATTTGATGAGACCGACTCCGTTCAAACAATTTTCCTAAAAAAAAAGTGTTAAATGTTAAAAACATAATTAAAACATATTATTTAGTATATGTTCACATAAATTATATTAATCTGATAACTAGTGTTTGTCCATTTGTTATCAATATGCCACTCTCAATCTGCTTGTAATACACTAGATAGGCAACGTCCTCTCGCCTTCTCCCCTTTAAATCCCTCATCTATCATTTTTTTAAATTGCTTATGCCACTTGAGTCATATGTCACTTAAATGAGTCTTGAAAGTTTCCTCTACTCTTTTTCGTCCCATACTCCTTAGACTCACATCAATATCAATGCGTGACTACAAATATAAGATATATAAGAGCTTAAATTTTAATTTAATATATTACTTTCAATGATATTTAATACCGTAATATGTGCAAATGCCTCCTCCTTATCCCTCTCGCTAATGTCAGCATAGCAGTGTTGATTGTATGGTAGAAAATGTTTGGCAATAATACCACACTCGTTTGAAAACTTAGCTAACTCATCATAATTGTGTGGTCGTCCCTGCTTAAGGTCCACAATGACCCTCATAGGTCGTTTTATCTTCTTAAGAAGATGATTTAGGCCAAACCCTTGGGTAGGTCTGCGTACTGATCTAGTGGTCGAGGTGGACCCTACAAATAAATTATGAAAACCATTAAAAATATGTATAAATAAAGTACAAATGAAAAAATGAACAAGATTTTAATTTATACTGGTGCTACTGCTTGGTGCCGAGGTTGGCTGGTTGTCTAACCCCCCATCTCCTTGATCTTTATCACTCCATACCTGTTTAGTATTCCTTCCTGTTGCTATCTGTAAATACATTATTAATAAATGATAACTAATGAACAAATAAATAAATTTGCAAAAGAAAAAAAGAAAAAATTATATAAACTTCAAAACTAAGTTCAAGTAACATTATAAAAATTTTAAAATCAGGAAATTATAATAAACCAAGTTCAAGTTCAAGAAATAATATAAGAATAGACCAATGCCATCACCTTGAATAAAGCAGCTAATTCGAGTTACTTTGAATTAACAAATTAATTTGAGTAATCTTCTTCTTCTTGTACCCCTTCCTCCTCATTTGTGTCATCAGCATATTCAATAAGACTTTCATATTCATTTTCAATAGCATCAAATTCATAATTTTCTAACTTGATTCCATCATTTATTATTCTTTGTTGATTGAGTTCATTTTTACACAAAGTTCCAATCTTTTGTGCGTCTACTTGGATCACGTCGGCTGACTTAAGCTCTTGGTATGTATCCTCAACTTCCATATCAGTAGACTCTACTTTTGGAATATCATACAAGTATCTGTAAGTGAACTTCTCCACGATTTGCCATTGGTTCCCCAGTTTCGTGTCAACCATGTAAAATACTTTTTTAGCTTGAAATGATAATATAAATGGACCATTTGTATACCGTTTTTTTGTCATATTCAGACTTGTAAAATATTTGTCAGTTTGTATTCCTTCTACGTCAAACCAATCACACTAAAACATGACAACTCAAAAACCTTTTACATATTGTAACTCAATCACATCAATTAACATACCGTAAAAGTTAATGTCATTATTATCATGCACCCCTTCAATGACAATACTAGAATTTTGAGTTTTAAGTCCAGTATCACATTCAATTGTATGAAATCTTACTCCATTGACAATGCAACTACCATAACTTTGGGCCCTAATGTCTGGACCAATAGGTAAAGAATAAATTTTATCTATGATGTCAAGGCCTCCACAATGATACAAGTTTTTAACCTACATATACAGTATCCAGGTCACAATTAAAGTCTATTAGCATTTAATAGTTTTTTAATTAAAGTCATACTTACATGTTCCTTAAACCACGTTGGAAACTCTTTTTCATGTCTCGTGTCAATGTTTGATGCACTGATTGTGTTCAACTCTCTAATATGGTCACTATATTTTATTGTTCATATTAAAAATATCATAACATTTGCAAAAAAAAATGTAACAAATAAATAAAAAGACATTCATAATAACACATACCTATAATATTTGTCCAACCCATCACAGTTATTAAGCACGTACCGATGCATGGTCTGAAGGTCTTATGTTGACAAGACAATATATTTTTCATTGCTGAAAGGATGAACTTTACGTGAAAAAACTAGTAAACTAGATTCTTCTTTACCTTCCACTACCTTGTCATAATTGCTCTCCCCTCAATTGAATCTTGTCTCAATTTTATGAAGAATCTTGGAGAGAAATGTTAGAGATTCATTCGCAATATATGTTTCAGCGATTGAACCTTCGGGATGTGCTCTGTTTGTCACGTAACATTTTAGGGTACTTAAATATCTCTTAATTGGATACATCTATCTATAGTGTACTGGGCCACCAACCATCGCTTCTTGTAGTAAATGTATTGCCAAATGAACCATAACATCAAAGAATGCAAGTGGAAAGATACGTTTTAACTTACATAGTATGATGACAATGTCCTTAGAGAGTTGCTCAAGAACTTGCACTTTCAATGTCTTGCAACATAGCTCCTTAAAGAATAAACATAATTCCACCAATATCTTATACATATCATTATATAAATATCCATGCATTCCAACCGGTAAAGCTTGTTGCAGTAACACGTGACAATCATGACTCTTTAACCCAGATAACTTCCCTTCCTTCTCATTGACACAATAATAAATGTTTGAAGCAAACCCGTTAGGGAATTTCACTGATATCAGAAATTCATAGAAGCCATGCTTTCCTCTCGGTGACAAAGTGAATATTGTTAGGGACATCATAAGGCTTAAACCATCTGGACCAAATGTAATTTAAGACGTATGCCCATATCAGCTAAATCTTGTCTAGCCTTTACGGTATCCTTTGTCTTTCCACCAATGCCTAATAATGTGCCAAGTAAATTGTCACATATGTTCTTCTCAATATGCATCACATTGAGATTATGTCGCAACTTCAATTTATGCCAGTATGGTAACTCTCAAAATAAACTATTCTTTAACCAATTCAATTCTTTTGACTCACGCTTTCTTTTTTTATTGTTCGGGTGCTTTCCAGGTTTATCAACTTTAACATGACATAATTGTTTTAGGATATCATCGCCTAAAATCTCCTTAGGCTTATCTCGAAATTCTAATTTACCATCGCCAACTATGATTTTGCAGAAGATATCGACGATGACCCATATAACAAATCTTACTTCTCAATCCTATGGAAGACGTAATCTCGTTGCACGTTGGGCATGCCATATAACCCTTATTACTCCATTCAGACAAATAAGCATAGGCAGGGAAATCATTTATAGTCCACAGAATAGCAGAATGCAAATGGAAAGTCTTCTCAGCAAAAACATCGTAAGTAGGTATACCATCCCATAATTGTTTCAACTCGTCAATCAATGGACGAAGGTACACATCAAAATCCTTCCCCGGAATATTTAGGCCAGGTATACGAAGGGACATTATGAGATGTGGTTCCTTCGTACACATCTAAGAGGATAGATTGTAAGAAACAAGAACTATTGGCCACATACTGTAATTGTTGTTGATACTTCCAAATGGATTGAATCCATCACTAGTCAACCTAAGTCATACATTCTGACAATCATAGGAAAACTCAGGATATAGTTCATCCATTTCCTTCCATGCTGGGGAGTCAACTGGATATCTCAGCATATCGACATCTTTAACACGTTTTATAGCATGCCACCGCATATCTTTTGTGCTTTGTTTTGACACAAATAATCTCCGCAATCTTGGCTTAAGTGGAAAGTATCGCTAAATCTTATGTGGTTCTTTCTTACCTTTTCCATCATTCACTTTCCATCTTGACTCACCACATTTAGGACACTTATTTTTATCCTTGTGCTCCTTCCAAAATAATGCGCACTCATATTTATAGACATGAATAGAGTCATAACCCAATCCAACATTATGCAATAGTGATTTTAACTTATAATGTGACTTTGGAAGTGTCTCGCCTTCAGGGAAAGCCTCTTTTAACAAATCTAACAACATGTTGAATGATCGAATGCTCCATCGATTCAACACTTTTAAATGTAACAGCTTAACAACAAATGAGAGTATTGAGAACTTGGTACAACTAGGGTATAGTTCACGTTTTGCTTTTCTAAACAAATTACCAAAAATGTCTTCATTAGGCATTTGATTGGAAGAAGCCTCATTGCTTTATCTATCCATAAATATTCCTCGACGAATGTCGTGCATTGCTCCTATGATATCGTCATCTTCATCTTCTTCTTCTTCATATATCATTATCTCATTATTGATAGACTGGTCATTCCCAACATAACTGCTTATTTTTTCTCCACGGTGTACCTATCTTGTGTGAGTGACCATTATTCCATTCACATATAAGTGATTCTAAACCATATCTAAACTCAATGATTTCCCCAAATTTTGACATTTTTGATAATGGCACCTAATTGTAGGACTATTAGGAAGATGATCACGTGTAAATTATAGAAATGACCAAACCCTATTGATATACTTGTTGCCGAATCTATGCCGTTCGTTTATCCAACTTATATCCATATTGACTTGCCCGTTCTAAAATAAAAAATCGTTATCAATATCATAATAAAACAACATCCAAAATAAAGCAAAATCTTACTACTAGCTTTTACCACAGCTTATAATATCCTGAATTTTACTATGGATATAAATTCATGATTTTATACATGTTTTTGGTGTAATATTATATTAATGAAATAGTATTAGTCATTAGTGATGTCTTAGGGCCGGAAATTTTGAGAGAAACAGGTCAATTAGTGCAAAATTGGACACTTTACTTCGGGTGAAAGCTGAGGGGCACCCATGGGTCTTTGACGGGCGCCCATGACCCCTGAGGGGCACCCATGAAAAGGTGTAGGGTGCCCGTAGTGAACCCTCCAGCTGTTTGATGAAATGTCTCTAGGAACCTAAGCTTTCCAACTCTTGGTGGGCGCCCATCCAAGTTAGAGTAGGGCACCCGTGGCCTTCTGGGGTGCTTATGACATTATGTGGGGCACCCCATATGTACAGAAATGGCCTGTCAAATGCAATATAGCTTGAATAGTGCAAAGAATGGTTATTTGTCCTTTTAGGACGTGTCATGGGCATGGGAAAGTCTTACAACCTGCAAAAAACTTTATTTAATATTCATATATGCATATGTGAGGGGGAGAGAAGAAAGAGAAAGAGAAAATTTGAGTTGAAAATAAGAGTAATCGAGTAAGAAGAAGAAAAAAGAAGAAAGAAAGAAGATAAAGCTCGAAAGAAGGGGAAGAGACCTAAAAGAGCTTGGAAGAGTCTTGATCTTGGTGAGTTTCTCTATTTTTATATAACCCTTAGTTATTTACAAGTTAATGACTTAGAATGTAATCTAGGGTTTATTTTCTTTCCATGTTATTGTGTGCGATTTGGATCAAAGAAGGAAGAGTTGAAGAAAAGAGAGTTAGAGCCATCAAAGGTTGGAACCCAAGAGTTAAAAGTTCACCATTTTCTTGTTTTTCCTTACTTAAGTTGAGGCAGGGACTCTTTAACTTCTTTTAGTGTTATATTTAATATAAGGGAGTAGAGAATATAATTTTATAAAGATTAATTAGAAGTATGATAGTATGAGATGATAGATTATAGAAGAAACCAAGGTTATATATGTTAGTCGGGAGATTGGAACATAGATTTAACATAGAGGGAGTATGATGATAAGAGTTAGTTTTTATTGGTTTCGGGAACATTTCGGCACTAGAATACATGTAGAAAACCTTGTTTTTGGACTACATATGGAATGAGGTAACTTTTGGAAACCTAAAATTTGCATTTTTGGGCTAAACATAGAAGATAGCTGTGCTGGGAAGCAGAGGGGTACCCATGACAATAGGTGGGGTGCCCATAAATCATTAGAAAACTAAAAATTGAGTTGGTTTGCTTAAATTGTTCAATAGTTGGATCGTACCTTAATACTAACTTGTTTATTCACTTAATTTGGATCATAAGGGTATAATAATTATATTATAGAATAAAGTATTAAAATATAGTATAATCTTATGAAAGCTTGAAAATGAATGTCGATTGTTGTATTAGTTATTGAAGTTATGTTAATTGTTGTGTATTTCAATGTGGTGATAAAATTTGTAGTGATAAAGTTTAATGGTATATGAATAATCGATGAGTTGCTTGGCAAATTGGATCATGATTGAGTTGTGGAAAACATGTGATGTTGAATGAGAACTAAATGTTATTAAGTGATTTGTTATGTGTTGGGGGGTGTGGTGGGGTACGAAAAATAAGAAGAGTCATGAGTTTCACCCTCGGGTTGAAAGACCCGGAACTTGTGCAAGATTTGGTGTTCATGCCAGTGGGTTAGTAGCCCATAATATGAAATTTGGCTTATCATTTCCATTGGGTCTAAACCCATAAAAGACGATATGTGATTTATGTACCCAACCCCCGGTGATTTGAGTGATGGATATGTGAATGAAAAATAAACGTTGATGTTGTGTATGAAATTTAGTGATTACTATATTTGATTATTTGCTAAATTATGGTTATGATATTGGGACTTAGTAAAGGATTAATAAAGGATTATGTACTGATTGCTCGCAAACATTGTCTACTAAATGTATTTCACACTTTTTTTTGGACATCTTATCAAGTAAAACTCTTATTTTATTATGTTTTTATTATTTACAGTGTTTTTGTGTGTTTTGTAGGGAATGGAAGGAAAACAATCCAAGGAAAGCAAGTTAGAAGCTTAAAATGCAAACTAGCAATGAATGCGACCCGTGGGCACATGAGAGAGAACCACCTTGGGCGTACAAGACGGAGCCATCTTGGGCAAATGACACCTTGGGCGCCCGACTATGTTACGTTGTGGGCGCCCGCCGAGAGCTGATTCTCAGCTTTTCTCTCAGGACTTTTGTCCAACACCTGTCTGAAGTTGGCTTAGCTGCACGCCATCTCTTTGTTGGGCGCCCGCGATTTGTTTTCCAGTAGAATTTTGATGTTATTTTAAAGTGATAAAATTACATTCATACTCTTAAGCCTTGTAAGCCTATAAATAGGCGTGAGTCTGATACTCGAAAAGACTTTTACCCTACATTAGGGGGAGAGGACTCTTACCTTACGTTATGAGGAGGAAGGCCACATCAAGTTTACGTATTAGGTTTAGTTCAACTTTTCTATGGTGATTTTACTCTTCCCTTTTGTAAGGTTTACATGTAAGTGCTTAACTTTTTAATATTCTCAATTTAAAGTGCTTCATTTTTATTTTTGTCCTACATTTTAACCTCGTAGTACTTCATTTTTGTTTTTTACCTTTCTTTTCTACTTCATACTTATTTGTTTTACATTAATGGATGTTTTGCATGTATATTTTCTTTTTCGAATTTTAAGTATGTTAGGCTAGGGTTTGTTATTGGTTTCAAACCATTGAAGGTGGTGTGATAGTTTGGTGAACTCAAATATGAGAGATTATTTTTCAATGAAATATATTTTTGACTTCTAATTAGAATTTCATAGTAAGCTAAGGTTTTTTTGAAATCAACTCACCCGTGCTACAACCATAGCTGGGTTTCAAGTTTTCACTTGTGCACACCAAGTGTTTGGTTTAATGTCCCGGTGAGTTAGAAACATATTTTCTAAAACCCAAACTAAGTTTTCTTACGAAATCAAATCATTCGTGTTATAATCAAAGCTTAGGTATGATTGGTCACTCATGCACACCAAGTGTTTGATTCAATGGCCCAGTGATTTGGAATGTATTTTCCTAAAAATCATAACTGGAGGTTTTCTTGAGGAATCGATTCACTCGTATTATTATTGAAACCTAGTTACGAGTTGACGCCCGTGCACACTAGGTATTTGATTCAATGTCCCAGTGAATCCGAAACTAATTTCAAAAACCTTACTTACCTTGAGTTCCACTGACGCCCCTCTTTAGGAAAGCAGAAATTCCTTCCCATGAAATTGTTCAACCTTCTAGTATCGTTCAATTACGACAGGTTTGTGAGACCAATGGTCATCAAATTTAATGGAAGCTTGAAGTTCCCAAAACCTATTACGATCGAATGAACTTGAGCCAAGTTGGCTGTTTGCCTTCCATTTCAATTTTGGTCCCATGGCAACTACAAGAACATGGAAGTATAAATTGATCGATAATTTGCAAAAATGACCCTCCTATGTTCACAGAAGTTCAATGCCCCAACTACAAATAATATTAGAGTTAGAAAGATTAAATGAAGGCATTATCCCATGGGTAGGAAGAGAATGGTGTCATAGATGTGAAGGTTACTCTTTGAAAAAAACATAACTTTAAAAACAAACAATTGTACTTGAAAATTTTGGTGAAAACTTAACATAACACCACCTATTGAGCAAATCTATTCAACAATTTCATGAAATCCTAGAGAGAAATCACCATTGTGATTGACAAGTAGTGTTTGAGAAAAACATGAAATTGACACCATTCATTAACATCGAGTTTGATATACTCTATTGCACCAACTAAGAGCATAGGAAAATTAAATCTGAGCAATACAAGTAGCTCTATGGAACCCATGTCGTTAGGTGCCCAAAATATGAAGAGAATAACAGTTAGGGTTCGAATGAAAGAAAAATTGCAGGAAAACTTACCCAAACAAGGAAGAAATTTTGCAAAACCTGAACAAAGATGAAGAAATCGGTTGATTTCTTTCAATTGGTGCACTGGGTATGATGAATATTGAGAGAGGGAGTGAGAGTAAATGCGAATCGGAGATAGAGATGACACATATGGAGACTAGCTGCCATAGAGACTTGTGAGCCCACTGTGGTCCGGACGGGTCAAACAAAATTCCAAATTTTTTTTTTTTTTTTTAGAAATTCTATAACTCCTAATTGCTGAAATATATGTTTAATTTTTTTTTATATAAAATTATAAAATTGAGACCACTTAATTCCTACTTAATGAAATTAATTAAGATTCAATACTAAACAAAATTAATCCTATTAATCCTATATTGTTATTATACAACATTTACACCAATTTGACCAAGAATTACTCATAAGGAGGAGGATCCAGAAGATCCCACGATTCCACTAAACCCACAAATTGATCTAAATAAGGTTTAAGACGATGCCCATTCACCTTAAACCGCTGGTTGTTCTTTGGGTTTTCTATTTCTATTGCGCCATGGTCGGAAACATGTGTAACGAGAAAGGGACCTGACCATTTAGATTGCAATGTACCTATGAAGAGGTAAAGTCGTGAATGATAAAGAAGTACTTTCTTTATTTCGTGAAATGAACGTCCTGAAATGTGTTGGTCATGTATTTTCTTTATCTTGTCTTTTGAAACTAATGCATTTTCATATGCATCATTCCGTAATTCCTCCAACTCTACAATTTGAAGTTTGCGGTGCAATCCTACCTCATCTATATTAGCATTGGATTGTTTAATCGCCCAATAAGTTTTATGTTCTAATTCAATGGGCAGGTGACATGGCTTTCCAAAAACGAGCTGATATGGGGACATACCAAGTGTTGTTTTGTATGACATACGATAGGCCCATAATGAATCAACTAACCGCAGTGACCAATCCTTGCGGTATGGATTAACCGTTTTTTCAAGGATTTGTTTGATTTCTCTATTAGCAAGCTCAACTTAGCCACCTGTTTGGGGATGATATGAAGTGCCCACTTTAGGTACAACCCCATATTTGAGTAACAATGTACCCACTGGTTTATTGTAGAAGTGTTTTTCCTCATTATTAATAATAGCTCGAGACATTCCAAAACAGGAGAAAATATTCTCGTGGAGAAATTTTATCATAACTTTATGATCGTTCATTCGAGTGGCAATTGCTTCAACCCATTTCAATACATAGTCCACCCCTACTAAGATCTATTCATATTCACATGAAATAGAGAATGGGCCCATGAAATCGATACCCCAACAGTCGAACACTTCTAAGACAAGGATAGGAGATAGGGGCATCATGTTTCTACATGTTAAACTCCCTAGTCTCTGGCATCTATCCCAAGCAGTACAAAATTGATGTATGTCTTTAAAGAGTGTTGGCCAGTAAATCCACATTGTAAAATTTTTGCAGCAATTTTATTTGTGGAAAAAATGGCCACCATAGGCATGTGAATGACAAAACTCAATTATGCTTGGGACTTCCCACATAAGAATACACCGCTGTATCATCTGATTAGGAAAATATTTAAATAAATAAGGATCATCCCAAAAGAATACTCTAACATTACGTAAGAATTTCTTCTTATCTTTAGGAGTCTAGTCTGTCGGGATTTGACCTGTCACTAAATAATTTGCAATATTAGCATACCAAGGTAAACTGGAATATGAAATCACTTCTACTTGAAACAATTGTTTATCTAGGAAACTATCATTTATCTGAGTCTCATCTGAAGAGATAGCTTTAACCGGTAACTATGACAAATGATCAGCAATGACGTTTTCCACTCCCTTTTTGTCTCGTATTTCGAGGTCAAACTCTTGTAAGAACAGTATCCACTTAATCAATCAAGGTTTGGCCTCTTGTTTGGTCAATAAGTACTTAAGAGCTAAATGATCAGTAAACGCTATAACTGTTGAACCTATGATATAGAAGCAAAATTTCTCAAGGGCGAAGACAACTGCAAGAAGCTCTTTTTCAGTTGTCGTGTAATTTTTCTACCCATCATTAAGAGTTTTGCTTTCGTACTAAATTATATGTGCCTTTTTATCATTCCTTTGTCTTAACACAGCTCCGATAGCATGGTCACTTGTATCACGCATAAGCTCAAAGGGAAGTGACTAATCTGGGGATTGCAAAATAAGGGCTGTAGTTAGGCAACCCTTGAGTGCGTCAAAAGTATTATGGCATTAGGGAGTCCATTCAAATGATGTATCTTGTGTCAATAATTGACACAAAGGCTTGGAAATTTCACTGAAGAACTGAACAAATCGTCGATAAAAATCGGCGTGCCCCAAGAATGGCCTAATGTCTTTAATAGATTGTGGGTGGGGAGTTTCTGAATTAGCTCTACTTTAGCTTGATCTACTTGGATGCCATCTTTAGAAACTATGTGACCTAACACGATACCCTGCGTTGCCATAAAATGGCATTTCTCCCAATTAAGCACTAAATTCTTCTCTTCACATCGGGTTAGATCAAGGTTTTTTAAAACTGCTCAAATAAATCACCGTAGACGGAGAAATCATCCATGAATACTTCAACAATATCTTCCACCGTTTCACTAAAAATGCTTATCATGCAGCGTTGAAAAGTAGCAGGTGCATTACACAGGCCAAAAGGCATTCTCTTAAATGCGAAGGTGCCAAAGTGACATGTGAACGTTGTTTTAGATTGATCTTCTGAGGCAACCTCTATTTGATTATATCCCGAATAGCCATCTAGAAAACAATAATAAGCATGTCCTGCTACTCTCTCTAAAACTTAATCTAAGAAAGAAAGAAGAAAATGATCATTTCTTGTAACTGCATTGAGCTTTCGGTAATCAATGCAAACATGCCAACCAGTCTGAATTCGAGTTGGAACCAACTTGTTATTTTCATTTCGAGCTACCGTCATACTAGATTTTTTACGTACTACTTGTGTAGGGCTTACCCATTTAGAATTAGATATTGGATAGATAATGCCTACATCAAGTAATTTAAGCACTTCAGCCCGTACTGCCTCTTTCATGTTTGGATTAAGTCGTTGATTGTGCATCATTTGTGTTATAATATCATATCTTTCATAGTGTTTTATCTTCATAAATCTTAGATTTTATCATGATATTTACACACTTGTTGGATTTGTGTAGGTTTGG
>JAVXUM010159219.1:0-13242 GCA_035590655.1 Pouteria glomerata
TGAATAACAAATGCCAATATTTACCATTTTAAAAATATAGATACCAAATTAAAGAAAAATTTAAAAATTAAATACATGTAAAATTTCAAGTTAAAGGAAAGACAAAATACTGATTTTACTCCATTTTTAATTTCTCTCATCTCATTCCCTCTCATAATAAAAAGTATATTATAAAATTAAAATGCATTTAACATCGTCCTAAAATAAAATACAAAAATAAATACATGTAAAATTCTTACCATTAACTCATTGATTTTTAATTTCTAGACTTTTACAACAAAGATAAATATAAAATATTATACTAATTAAATATAAAATTATCAGGATAAATAAAAACTTAATATAATTTCAGACTGGGTAGAGGTTTGTATGGGATAATTATTTTTTATATTTTTTTTTTTGATAAATATATTTGTATTTTACTTTAAGATAATATTTATATTTTTAAAGTGGTGTAAGTAGATATCTTATTTTTAAAATTGTCGTTCATAGGTTGACTAGCAAATAAAATTTATTGGTTAATGAGGTGCCCTCCTCAAATTAAAGGTACCGATAATTATGAAGAATAGGAGTATCAAGTGGAGCCGATCCGTACGTTTACGAAATTAACATAATTCGATTAAGATTGTGCAAGTTCGTGCGATATAGTTTTATAAGAGAGATTTCAACTCAACTCCAAATTCAAAATTTAGAGTGAATAAATATTGATTTTGGGTGAAAATGAACTGAACCATACAAAGCCTATGTTAACTCTTCGTTTTATCCCTCATATGTTATTTGATGATTTGGTACATAGCAATGCTACAGTGTTAAAAAAATACGTCGAAAAGAGTTATCAAAAATATATAAAATCTCGTAAGTTAATTACCACTTTAAATAAAAATATTTTTTAAAAAGCACCTTAATTTAGAAAAAGACCATGCATCTTTACATCATTTTAATAATTTATTTATTTATTTATTATTATTTTTCTTATACTAGTAATTGTTCGTATCTAAAGACACATAAATATAATTTAGCACCTAAATAGTTTAAATTTAAATTTATAAAATAAATTTACATAAAAAATTATAAATGTAACCTATAAAAATAAAAAAAGACTAAGATATATATATAATATTTAATAAAGATATAAAATTTTATTATTTATGACAAATATTGCTTTACTTTAAAATAAAATTTTATATATAAAAAATGTTCAAAAAAATATCAAAAGAGTGAAATATTATATTTTCCTGTGAAGTAATTAAAAAAATAATTAAAATAGAGAGAGAAAGAAATAATTCTTATAATTGAATAAATTTAACGGTTAAAAATATATAAATGTCAAATTAATTATTATATAAATTTATTTATTTTTTATTTGGATAAATTTTATTTATTTATTTATTCTTAAATAACGCTTTGACATGTCTTATTAGCTCGTATCCAAATGTACAAGGGCAGAAAAAAAGGGCACACTTTCGTACACTCTTGTTCCGGTTAATTTGTTGGCTTTTTGCTTTGCTACGTAGGCGAGGAATAATGAATCAGAAATTCGGTGGAGGAAGGCAGCCGACGGGCACTCCGTCGCTGGCGTGGTCGTGCGCCGTCGTCCTTGTTTCGCTTCTAGCTGGCGCCTCCGTCGTTCACAACATCTTCAAGCCCGACTTGGTAGCTCCTTTTCTCTTTCTTCTCACGCCGCTTCCCTGTATGATAAAATGTCTCAACCACTTAAAGTGTCGTTAGGTTGATGGGGATATTTTTATAGATTTTATTCACTTTCTTCATAGAAAAACCAAATTAATTTTAATTGGGTATTAAACTCTGACCGATTTGATAAGGATTTTGAGGTATGCACCTTGTACATTTCTTTTTATTTTTAAATTTTCAGGTTTTTCATCATGTTAATGGAATTGTGCAATGTTATGTGCAGTCATTGCCACCGGTTGATGCGGCCAAGGGTAAAGAATCTGACGAAGAATGAATAAGATTGTTGCCGATGTTTGTTATCATCCAACTCTTTGAACTTCAAATCCGACAAATAATGAATGGAGTTTTTTTTTTTTTTTTAATTCAGATTGTTATCTAGACGAGTAGCTGCAATCAAAAGTCTCTTCTGTTTGTAGTTCTAAACTTCCTCTACTAGAGGGATAGCAGAGCCTTAAGGCTGCCAAGGTCGTTCGGACTCCATTTTTGGTGTGGGTGTGGACTCTTAGGCTCGTTTGTTTCACGGATGAAGACCAGGGATTGGACTGTTTAGCCGTGAGCGTTTGTTTTGAAAATTGGCCGAGAGATGCCTCATCCCATGGGCCCACAAAAATAAATTTTGTCCCGACTTTTGCCGGATGTCTAATACCGGGGGTGGAGTGGGATAAATTATCCCCCACCTCTAGATTTGGTTCTCATCAAGATTTAAAGGTTTAAAATTATTTTCTTTCGCATCATATATCAAATCACATTTTTTATTTTACCAACCAAACACTAAAAAAAATGATCCCACATAAAAAATAATCGCATCTTTTATTCAATTTCATATATTATTTTCATAAGTCTAAAGTATTATTTATTTTCTATCATTTCATCTCCAAAACAAACACAGCCTTAAACTTTAATGAAGGGTTTGGTCAAAGAAAATAAGTTGGATGTGTTTATCGGGTCGGATTTATTATTTTTTCCCAATTTAGCCCGGCCCTACTTTATTTTTTATAAATTTTTAATTAAGTATAAAATATAAAATAAAATCTAATTTTTTAATTCTGTTCATATTATATTAGGCCTATTGAATGGGCTTGACAAACATTGTAAGCCCAAGTGGTTGAGTCAAACCCAGTACTGACCAAGATATATAATACCCTAGCAAAATTCTGGTTTGAGCCCAAATTTTTTGATCAGCTAGAGTTCATCGTCTCTGTTATAGATATGTGTATGTCCACTTCATTAATAATTTAGGAGTTGTTTGGTTTGATGAAAAATTCTAAAAAATTTTAAAAATTTTTAAAAGTTATTCATTTTCTATCTCACTGCACGAATTACGAATTCACAAATTATCTCTTTTTATCACTCAATAGGTTAGTAATTCTTTTATTTTTTATTTTTTTTTTTTATTTTTTTTTCTTTTCCCTCTCAATGTTATGTGGGTCATTGACATGTGTGGACATACATATAAATAATTGAGATTGCAAGTAATAGTGTCTAGCATTTTTCTTTCTATTATAATATATTGATCCTCCTTATTAGAAGTATTGCTTAATTTTGATTTGAAAAAATAATGAAATTAAAAATAATTTTGATTTGATTTGATTTAAAAATAATTTTGATTTGAAAAAATAATGAAACTAAAAATTTTGTTTCAAGGGTCGGTTTGGCACATAAATTTTTGTCAACTTTTGACAATTTTTATTCAAATATTGATATGTGTTTATGTTATAATATTGGTAAAAACTTGTAAAATTTAAAGAAAATTTAAAGAGAGTTAAAAAAAAATTTGTAAAAATTGGTGGTTATGTGTGTTGGAAGAAAATTGTGTTTGATAAATTTTAGTGAAAAAAGTTAGAAAATTGTGTTTGATAAATTTTAGTGAAAAAAGTTAGAAAATTTAGAAAAAATTTTAAAAAAAGAGTTGGAAGTTGAACTATTTTGATGATTTACCAAATGAGCTCCAAAATTTCCAATTGCTCTTGGAAAAATTAAACTTTTAAAAGTTCATGAATAAGTATGAAAAATTACATAAAAATTGACTTCAGCTAAAATTATTTTGTTTTCACGAAATTATTTTCAAAATTCCAAAAAAGTGAAGTTTAAAATTTTGAATTATAAATTCATAATTTTTTTTTCATCAATCTTTTAAAAACTTTAAAATGCATTCTCTCTTTTAATATTAATATTTAATGTTGCTTTTTTCTTCCTCTTTATTTCTAGCTTCTTATCTAATTTTCATTTTTAATGTTGGTTTTCTTCTCTCTCTTTATCTTTGCTAATCAAATGTGCAACTTGGGCTTAGTTTGGGAAGAAAAAAAGTTAGCTTTTTTTGTATTTGGGAAAGAAAAAAAGGTACAAAAAAAGCTGACTTTTTAGTAGTTGACTTTTTTTTTTTTAGAGTAATTTGACAGTTTTGTCCTTTATAGTTTAAAATAAATTTAAAATGTAAGAGGGTAAGGTTAGTAATTGTAGAAAAAGATAAAAAAAAAAAGCCGAGTAGCTGGTTAGAAAAAAACTAACTTTCCAAACGAAGCCTTATTTTGCCAAGGGTGAAGAGAGAGAGAGAGAAATAAGACCAATATTAAAAACAAACATTAAAAAGGAGGGGATGAGAGAGATAGAAAGTAAACGAAACTAGGATTAATAATAAAAGTTCATGAATTTGGAATTCAATTTCTTAAAATTCAATTTTTGAGAATTTAAAAAATTAAGTTCATTGAAATGAAATATTGTCCTTCATTTTATGTGGTTCTCTCTTAAAAATATTACCTAAGTTTTTGATTTTTTTAAATATTTATAAATTTAAAATTTCTTAGTTCACTTTTTAATTACATTTTAAAAATTAAGCTCATAGAAAGAAAATATTTTTATAATTTATATTTTAATAAAGAAAAATTTACGGATAAGTTCTATTAATATTACTATGTTCATAAAAACTTAAAAAGTAAATAGTAATAAATATAAAATTTAATATTCCAAAACTAGTTTTATTGCAATAATAAGAAAAAATGGTAAAAATATTTTCATTAAAATTTGATAATAAAGTTTAATATTTGTCATATTTTTAATTTTTTTTAAAAGTTTTCATAAATATGAGTAGATAAAAAGGGTATTTATACACAATGAAAATTGATAAATGAACTTAATTAAAAATACATTTTAAAATATGAACTTATATATCTTATTAAAATATTATAAAATTTATCAATCATTTATGAAATAAATTGGAAGTTATACGTAATTTTAATTTTAGAATTTTCCCAAATTATTATTGTTTTGTCAATAACGAATTACTTTGTCAGCCAAATATATATGGCAGGTCTATATACCGTTTGGAGACAATTTTTTTTGTAAAAATAATTATTAATTTTTGCTTTTTAAGTATTTGGTAAATCATTAATTTTTATTATTTTTCTACTTAAGTATAATAATTTGTTGAGTCCAAAATTAGTAAAATTACTAAAAATGTTAAAAATTATTAAAAATTTTACTAAACACTCAAAAATATCAAAAAATTACTAAAAGAAAAAAATTACAACAAAAATTTTTTAATAAAAAATCAAAAATTTAAATTTAAAATTTCAAACATGACCTTGTTAATTGAGAAGCGTTCAGAGTGACCAAAAAAAAATTTAAGAATTCGTAATTTATGTAATAAGTTAAAAAATAATTTTTAAAAATTTTAAATGTTTTTAAACATTTTCAAAGTATTAAAATGCTTACTCTCAGGCTTCATTGGCATTCAGCAAACTATTTACTTATCAGCTATTCAGTTTTTTTTTAAATAATTAAATTTACTTTCTTATATTTTAAATATTTTTTAAACTATAAAAGATAAAATTCTTAAATTAATAAAAATTTAAGAAGTTAATTATTAAAAAATTAATTTTTTTTTCTTTTTAAACATAAAAAAAAATTAATCCTTTGTAATTAAATACTAATTACTATAAAAAAAAAAAGACAAAATTAACTATTTTAGTTGCCAAAAAAAAAAAAAAGTGTCAGCTTAAGAATTTATGAGGTTGTGGGTCTCACCGAGGGGCGCAATGACGAAAGGCTAATATCATAATAATTGTGAAGTTGACGGTGGTTGATCGGCAGCACATGGTTCGCTGATCTACTCCCAACTATACGCCATTAATTTCACCCCCTCTTCGGCGCACTCAAACGATTGGCCATCCCAGCTCAACCATTAGCACCCTAATTCTCTCTCCACTCTCCATCTTTAAATTATACTCGTACACAGGCCCTGCGCCAATTCTCTATTCTCAACAGAGCAAAAAGGGTCTCTCTCTCTCTCTCTCTCTCTCTCTCTCTCTCTCTCTCTCTATATATATATATATATCTGTTTGCTCACTTTTATCGTCGTGAACCGGGTGGGTCTCCCTCATTTCGGCCTCACAATCGTCTCTTGTTTCGAATCTCCGAAGATGAAGGTGACTGTCGTTACACGGAGTGGTAAGGAATTAATCAAGGGTGGCGTTGAGCTCGATGACTCCGTATGTTGCCCCCTCTTGTCTCCGCTGGGTTTGTTTTTATTTTTTAAATTGATTTATACATTTGCACGCCTGAGTTTGTAATTTTTTTTCTGGGTCTTAAGCTTTTGGACCGTGAATTTGTTTTGAATTCGTGTTTTGGGTTGTTTTGCAGTCTACGGTGGATGATTTGCAGGAAGCAATTTACGGGCGAAGTAGGTGCTGGTTATGCTCGTGTTGTTTTCTGAAATTTTGTGTTGTTACTCTTTTGTGGCTTGTATCTGCTGATTCTGCTCGAAAAGATGAATCCGTAAACGTTGATTGTTTTGGATTTGTTGTCTAGACTATGGCCAACTCGCTAGTAGAACTAACTTAATTTACACTAATATGGATCTTCAGTTAGGAAGAGATCCAGTAGATCCTTGAATCAAACATTTCTGTCAGCCGGAACGGGCAACATTTTTCCCTGAGGAATTTGTCTTTAGTGTTATGTGTTATAGTATGCTTATTTATGCCTTCAATATGCCAAAAGAAAAACAAACCCATGTTTTTCTTTTCTGTCTATCCCAAGAACTACTGTTCTTGTAGTGAGTCAGTTTTGCAAGATTTATTCTTTAGTAGTGGGCCAGATCATTTTCCGTTCGTAATCATGCATTTCTTGAACTCTCTACAATGTTATTATGTCTTTTCTCAGAATTTAATAATTTCATCAATGCTGATGGTTTGGATAGCTGGATTGAATTTGAACAGTGTAAATTCTGTTTTGCAAGGTTAGGCTTTAGTGGGCCAGATTGTTTTCCGTTTATAGTCATGCATTTCTTGAACTCTCTAAAATGTTTTTTCCGTTTTTGTTCTGATTTTAATAGTTTCATCCATATTGATGGTTTGAGATAGCTGGATTGAATTTGAATAGAGTAAATTCTGTTCACTGTTGGCATTTACAGTTTGCCATGTAGAGTGATCCAATGCAAAACCTTTAGAAATCAACTTTTGTTTGTTATCGATGATAATGATAATTTCTGTTTGTATGAATCTCTTGACGAATGCTGACATCTTTCCCTGTAAGGACAATACAGCTTGTTGTACATGACTTAACACTCCCAAGTCAATGGAATAGTATTCCTCATAGTTACAGAGCGCTATTGTTGCTTTTAGTTGAAGGACCTGCTACTTGGATTCAAATGGATATAATGGTTGGCTGATGATGAGCTCATAATGGTTATAAGTAGTTTGTGTTGTGACATAGCTCATAATGGGTATAATTAGCTCACCCAATGCCCGAAGAAAGTTGTCTGGCTTTAGTTCACTGGCCATTTCAGCTTCAAGTCAAATCCTTATAAATATATCTTGAAAATTTTTCAGATATAGCAGTTAAGGAATGAAATAATGATTTGCCTTTCCGACAAGGTTGGAATTTCTGGTTAAATGTTGTATAGAGTTAAAACTATGAATTTCTCCTTGGGTATCTTTGCTCCTCACATGAACAGAATTAAACCCATTCACCTTAGAAAGTTATTTTATTGGCCAGCTTGGTTAGTTAGATATCTGCCTGCGTACTGCACGTCTCATTTCATTATTTTGTTCATACAGCCTGGTTTTAAGGTCAGTTACCTTAGAGCAATTTCAATGTCCATGTATCTTGGTTGTACAAATTGCTCACTGTTCAAGAGTGTTTTTTTTATTGTGAGGGCCATGCACAGTAATAACTGCTACTGCCCTTTAAACGTTGCTGGACTCTTGGTTGTGGACCTTGCGGCAGGGATTTAAATTAGAGGCAGAGAAAAGTATTGCTTACCTTACTGTGCATACACAAGAATATCATAAATTGTTGCAATTTTGCAATTATTGTATAACCTACTCATTGTTATTATTTTGATCTATCTGTTAAGGGCAACCACCTAATGAGTTTGGCTCTCATCCTCTCATTTACTTGATATTCCTACCTGATTAAAAAGAAAGGAAAACTGTGGTAAATAGACCATTTAGAGATATACTTTGTCGACTTTCAAACCTTGCACGATTCTTTTTTGTAGCATCTTTGAGACTTGAGAGATAACTGCTCAGCCGCTTCTCTCAGCCTAATTTCAGGAATTATGAAGATGTGTCTTTGATATTTATGTTGTTACTGAAAGTTTTAAGGTCATGTCTACATCTCTTGAGAGCTTCTGGCCTTACACATATTGGTTTGCCTGTTCAATCAATGAATATTAATGTCTTATGCACAAAGATTTTTCGTAGCCTGGACTGCCAAAATTGTTTTAACTAAAACTTGGTTATTGTTTTAATATTTGTACTGCATTGTTTTTTATCCTATTGATTTCATTCTGGGATGTTATTTGATTTTTGTGTGGTATGCATTTCATGCACTTTCTTTTTTTTCGGTTTTTTTTTTTTTGGGGGGAGGGGGAGGGAGGTTCTGAAATTTCCCTTTTAACATTTTCTATGATAAAAAATGAACTTAAAAACGTAGGACAATTGAGAATATAAATTGATAAACTCTAATATCCAGGTGTGTCTAGTTTCTATCCAGGTATGTATGTTTGTGCACATAACCTCATCTAGTGATTCAATAGCAGCTGATTACTGGACCAGCTTTCATGCTTCTATTATTATCTGTTTTTTTTGTAGGGCGATGGTACTTGTTTGATTTTGTGCTTATCTTCCTTCTGTGGTTTGGTTAATTTTGTGTTTCATCTGAACTCAAACCTTGTCCACGTGTTTTGCATCAACAGCAAAGAAATATTATCCATCTAGACAGCGACTGACCCTCCCTCTCCAACCTGGGTCAAAGGAAAAGTCCATTGTCCTTCACTACAAGAAAAGTCTCAAGGAATATTATGATGGAAACTCGGACAACTTGACCGTGGTGTTCAAGGACCTTGGTCCTCAAGTTTCCTACCGTACACTTTTCTTCTGGGAGTATTTCGGTCCTCTGTTCATCTATCCTATGTTCTACTGCTTCCCAGTGTATCGATTTTTTGGCTATAAGGGAGAGCGTGTCATCCACCCTGTTCAGACATTTGCCTTGTATTACTGGTGCTTTCACTACTTTAAACGTATCATGGAGACATTCTTTGTTCACCGTTTCAGCCATGCAACTTCACCACTCTCTAATGTGTTCCGGAATTGTGCTTATTACTGGACATTTGGTGCTTATATTGCTTATCATGTGAATCACCCACTTTACACACCTGTTAGTGACCTCCAAATGAAGATAGGTTTCAGTTTTGGAATAGTTTGTCAAGTCCTAAACTTCTATTGCCACATCTTGTTGAGGAATCTTCGGAGCCCTAATGGGAATGGAGGGTATGAAATCCCACGTGGGTTTTTGTTCAATTTTGTTACTTGTGCAAATTACACAACAGAGATTTATCAGTGGCTGGGCTTCAATATTGCAACACAGACTGTTGCAGGTTATGTCTTTCTTGTGGTTGCTACTTCTATCATGACTAACTGGGCTCTTGCTAAGCACCGCCGTCTGAAGAGGGTTAGTTTCTTCTCTCTTTTGCACAACAAGAGATATCCAATGCCTTTCTTTTGTGTATCTGATGCATGCTCTTATTCCCTGAACTTAAAAATTTGAGTGTCTTGATTTTGACTTGCTTTCCTTTTTGGCTTAGTATAGGATTTTTTCTTATCAGTTCTAGGTAGATTTAATTAACTTGGTGGAAAATTTTATGTTGGATTAGGATAGAAATTGAAACTGGTTTGGTGGCTGTGAAAGTACAAAACCATTCTGATTTTCTCGTTTTCATGTATAAAGAGTATTGAGTGAATTAGAAGCTTGGCCAAGATTGAATTTGAATTGCTCCATATACTTTTATTCATCTATCTATTCATTTTATTTTGCTAAGAATTGTGGACCTAAAAAACCAAAATCATGCTCCTGATTTGATTGTAATCCCTAGAAAGGTTTTTCAACGTCACTTTATAATAATCTTATTAAAAAATATATATATATATAGCAATACTTACTGTTTTAATAGTAGAGAAAATGATTATTGAGAAGGAGAAACCATTTGGCAGTGTGATTCTGAGCAGTCTTCACAAAATTTCTGTATTTCAACAACTCACGAGTCCATTAGACAATTGAAAATGCGGAAGATGACCTTTTATTTTAAAATTTTACTTGTGCATTGTTGAAATTTTAAAAATGAAGACTGGAAATAAAAACAATGCCAAACAGGCTAGTTCCTTCATTGTGAATGTAAGTTTTTTCCTTTTCTTTGGAAAGGTATAAGGTTTCTTTTACAATTGACCATGTTTGGTGGCTAAGCTGCAGCTTGCCTCATCCTTGGTTGAGTTGAGGGTCATTTTTTCTTGCCTTAAAAAAGATTGCTTAGCTTCCTCCACCGTGTATCATCTGATAGCAAATTGAATGTTGGATGACCTGACCAACCATGAATATGGTCCCAAAGATGATGTGAATCACATTGGGACATGCTTTTCATGCATTCAACATTCTGTTTGTGAACGGGTTTATTTTTGGATCGTCAGCCAATCATCAAATACTAGACTCCTTACCGTAATATTTAGTTAGCAAAAACATCCTTTTGATGGGTGAAAGTACTAGTGAATACATACAAAATAAGCAACTAGGTGTCTGTTAAGGGTACAGCACCACGAGATCGATTTATGAATTTTGCGCTGAAGATCAAGCTGAATAATTGGAGTTTGCCTTTGATAGAATTGTCTCTAGAATGCAATAACTCTTCTTCGGTGCTGAACACTCTTGAGCACTCTAATGTGTTCATTTTCATTATTAGTCGAAGTCAAAAGATTTATAATGTTCCCTTCCCATCTCTTTGATTAGAGTTTTGGATCTTTTCCCCTTTTTTTCTTTTCTTTTATTTTATTTTATTTTATTTAATTATCATTTTGTTCTGACATTTGATGCATTCGTGTGGCAGCTATTTGATGGAAAGGAAGGAAGACCCAAGTATCCCCGACGATGGATCATACTACCCCTATTCCTGTAGAAAGAAAGGACTGGCACTGTTTCCCTTACCGACAAAAATTTTTTTCTATATTATATATTACCGAAAGGAAGTCAAAAGATTTTTTTTTTTCTCAATGATTCAATGATGGACTTCGCTAATTTTTGTTATCGTAATACATTAATATAAAATATATTTGTACAAAAGTGACATATAATCTATATAACAAATCTGCTAATTGATTTGACATGTATATGTTGATTCAACGGCTAAAATTTTATTTTGCCTCTGTGTGCCATTGGCACGGGCAAAAATTAGTTTACTATAAGTCGACACATATATTTTAAGTTTTTGCTTTTTATACTTTTTATTATAAATTTACATTTGAACTATTTACTATAAATTTACATTTGAACTATTTACAAGTCAAATTATATTTCGGTGTCTTTAAGTACAAGTAATTTCTGTATCAAATTATATTTCTGAGTCTTTTTTGTTTTGTTTTTGTTTTTTTTTCTTTTTCTTTTTAGATATGAGCACGTCTCGATTTTTTTTTTCCCTCAATGATACCATGGTGAACTTTAGTTATTTTTAGTCTTATTTTAAAGTTTTGTCCGAGAGAGTGATGAATGAGTGATACATGGAGTGTTGGTTTATTTTTATTTTTGAATGTGTTTTTATTTTATTTTGTATTTTTTTTAAATTATTGTCAAGGATATTTTTATATTATTCTAAATTTTACGTATACTTATTCATCATCTATCATAAAATTAAATATATTGTAAGTATGAATACTATGCTAATTTATATTATATTAATACATTACTATAAAATAAATTTGTATAAAAGTGACATGTAATTTATTATCAGTTGACACATGTATTTTAAGTTTTTGCTTTTTATTTTTTTTTTGTTTAGATGCGAATGTTATTTTTATATTAAAATTTTTAGTAATTATTAGTAATTCAATACATATTTCATTTTTTTTTACATTGACACGTGTTGCATATTTTTTTATAAATTTATTATAAATCATTTTCTTGTTATTAAGAGTATTTGAAGAATTGTTAGAATATTTTAATTCAAATTTATCTATATTTTTTTAATTTTGCTTATAAAACTTGTGCGGTCTAAGTAGACAATATGTTGAAATCACAAAGATATAGTTGAAATAAACATCTTATTTTGATACGATGGAATAAAAGTAGACAACATGTTAGAATTAATAAAATATTTTTAAAAGAAAAAAATAAAACCAAAAACATGATTTTCTGTTTATATTTTTTAAACAAAAATAGATTTTTTTTAAAACTAAAAAACAAATACAAATTACTAATATTTATATTATATTAGAAAAATAAATAGTAAACATAAACAGTTTATCCACAACATTCTCTTCCATTTCCATTTTTATAATTTAGAGGGAAGGGATTCAATTACTAGACAACTGAATTAATTGTCTTTTAAGAAGGTCTCAATATATATATATATATATAAAGATAAATATTTATTTACTTTTAAATTTATCCGCTCCTTTAATTTCAATGCTATTCTTAACCTTAAATAGTTTTTGGAATTATATTAATAATAATCTTAAATAGTTTTAGAATTATCTTAATATTAAGTAGTTTTAGAATTTATCTTAATTTATAACTCATCCAATAAAAAAGTTCCAAATTTAAATTTAAATATATCTATGTATATTTAGTGATTACCAAGCGGGTTTGGGCTTTAAGTTATATGCATGAACAAATACATAGTTTTAAATTTCTTAATTATCTCTACCTCGCTTGTAAACCGATGAGCCACCAGAGGATGATGGTAGCGCCGATGACAAAATTGGCAATGGTGATGGTGTCCTAGCAAGTGTCCCATCAGGTCCATACTTCTTAGGTTTGCCTTTTTTTTCTTTCCCACTATTCCTTCCACTCCTGCAGCCGCGGTTAGTGCATCCACTCCTATCACTGTGACTCCCACACCAAAACTCTTTCTTGCTTCCATACTAGCAAAATTCTTCCATTTACAATCATACTTTGTTGACTTGAACTCCTAAATCCCAATATCTACAAAAAAGAAATTCATAATAAAAATTTATATAATAAAACCCAATCATATCGAATTGAGAACCAAGAGATGAGGAGGTTTATAGT